>SNQN01000535.1:0-101840 GCA_008642245.1 Bassia scoparia
AAGAAGTTAGAAGATAAGAAAAGAGAAGAGAGGGAAAAAGAGAGAAGAAGAAGAAGAAAAAGAGAGAGAGGAAAAGAAGAAGATAGAGAAGAAGAAGATGAGAAGAAGCAAGAAGAAGAGCAAAGAAGAGAGAAGAAGAAGAAGAAGAAGAAGAAGAAGAAGAAGAAGAGAAGGAAGAGAAGAAGAAGAAGAAGAAGGAAGAGAGAGAAGAAGGAAAAGAGAAGAGAAGAAAGAAGAAGAAGAAGAAGAAGAAAGAAGAAAGAGAAAACAAAAAACCTTAATATCGCAATCAGTGCACCAGTACGAAGATCCAAGAAGGGGGAATGGCTGAGAATCTAGGTTAGGAACTGGCTTAGTGGTCATGCCAATTGTCTGACTGTTCCCCCTTCTCATCGATTTCTACGAAATTTGTGAAAGAAGCAGAAAATTGAAGGAGGACTACAAATTCAATTCGAAGTTTCTACGGTTGTTGATGCGAGATTAATTGGGGGAATGCGATACAAATCTTTTTTGAAGGTGTAGAAGAGATGTGAAAAAAGTGCGCTGTGGTCACTGGAGGTGGCGAGATGAGGAGATGGCAGTATAGGTGAAGAGAGAACAGTGAGATGTGAATAAGGTTAGAGAGAGAGTGAGATCTGAATAAGGGGAGGACGAGAGGGGTTAAAGCGATAAGTGTGAGGAGAAAGAAGATAGGATAGAGGTTGTGAATGTGTGAGGAAAAGAAAGAGGTGATGTTCGAAGACAAGATTAGAACAAAAATAATTTCAATAAAAATTTACGACCCGAACAACGACGGTAAATCGTCGGTTACACCGACGATTTTTCGGTCGGTAACCTTTTGATTTGATTTTTTTAAATTACGTGCTAGGAATGAAAATTAGGATTTACCGACGAAAATCGGTGCGTCAGCTTCGGTCGCTAAATACCTTGACGATTGCGTTCAAGTATTGGTCGTGTTACCGATTGATTTTTTTCGGTCGATTAGTTCGATCGCCTTAGAGCGAAATTCTAGTCATGCATGTATATAGCCGATTATGCTTAGTGTTAGACGCCTGAAAAATGTGTCTCCCAATGAGTAATTTCCGTGTATGAACATACCGCGTGCTCGCGTTTTGTTTCGAATTAGAAAGAGCTTTGAACTTCATAAAAGTTGGAATAATTGCATGGTCGTAGTCGAAATTGAGCAAAGGCAAAGGCAAGGCACAAATAATTTCTTTCGTTTTTCAAAGGTTTTCAAAGGTTTCAAAGGCGATTCTCATGCTTTTTGATGTTCATCATGGTCCGTTCACATTTTTCTGAATCCCAGTATTTTTTCAAATTATTTTCTGAATTTTTCTATGATTTTCTATGATTTGCAATGTTTAAATACCGAATACGCAGAAAATACATGAATATAGAAGAATACTCCGGAAATACGTGGGAACCTTCTAGAAACATTCTAGAACTCCTTGCTTGGAGAGCAAGGGGCTGTCTAGGTGCGTCGAATCAAAGGAAATCACGATTAAAATGGAAGGAAATCAAAATAATTTGAGCTTTTTGGAAAAAATATGGCAAAAATCATTAGAGCTATTACGCAACTGATTGAGCGTATATACGCCTCAACAGGAGCGTATATACTCAACAGGAGGCGTAGTAGTGAGCGTCAGCTATACGATACAAACATTGCCAAAATCTTGTTTGAAGGTGAGCAGGTATATACGCGCAACGTGAGCGTATAGACGCGAAGCAGATTTCCGTATATACGCTCACTTGATCAGCGTATATACGCAGGGTTTTCAAGCTCCATTTTGCCTCGTCCATATAAATACGCTCCTTGCGTTCAGTCGATACACATCGACTTCAATACACCACGACTTCATATGCTTCCAGCGCTACTCTTCTCTCTCTCAGAAACACTCAAACACAAAACACATTTGTTTTAGTTCAAAGCCATTCGTCTTTCGAATCAAACAAGCGATAGCAAAGGTTGAATTTGAGATTACTCACCAATAATTCTCTCCAATTCTTTAATTTGACTAACCATTGCTTATGAGTCTATTAAATAATTAAACAATGTAGAAACTCACTTTTAATCGTCATGTAATATGTAGGATTTCTTACGTTTTCATCTTTTCATTTCGTTCATATTATTATCTGCATACTAACAAATTCTTCTATTCTTGTTATAGCAATTGAGGCGAGAGATCCATTGCACTGTGCGTTTATCAGGACTACAATACTTTCTTTTTTTCATGTAGCGGATTCAAGGCAAGGATTCGTTTCATTGTATGTTTTGCAACTAACTTTTGTTTTCTTGCAGATTTGGTGATGAGTTTAAGAACATATACTTTGAAGTTCATTAAACTCATATTGTTGATATTGTTCATTGTTTGTATGCTTATGTATATTTTTGCACTAAAAAGACCGGAATATGTGAATCACCTTTCAATCAGATTAACTATGGGAAACCTGTGTTTAGGCACCGTTTTTAAACATGATTAAATACAAAGGTCACAATTCTCTAGGCTAGTAGCTCTCTGTGTCTATATGTAAACACACTTCAAATGTAATTCTAGGTTAGAACGCTCCTAAGTGCTAAAACGTAATTGTGTGCATCCATAAATCGATGTTTGAAGAATTAACATGAGATCCGAATAGAGGCCCGCTACATGCGGCGATTGGGTTACAGATCTGATTCGACCATGTCCCCGAAACCCACGACTGTTACTGATTGCGTGGGCATTTGTTTTGCACCAACGTTTCGGCCGTCCGTAATAACCTTTCTAGGCACGGTGGCGATCCCCCTACTCGACAAACACTACCCCAACGCACTCACGATGCGGATTCCGGCTCAGCCCCGCAAAAGACACCTCGATGTAAGTACCAAGCCCGGCCCGCTACCGCTGAGGGGCGGCCCACGTTCCTACAATTTGGCCTCACTGGGATAATCACCGTTAGTGGAAGTGGACAACTTGAAAAGTCTCGTTAATTCCATCCTTCACACATTTCATTGGATTTTGCTTTTGCATGTGACCTTTTCGAATAAGGTCGCCCTTAGGCTTCTTGGTCTTCACTATGAGCATGTTCTATGCCTCGAGACTCCATAAGGGTATACTACCTTCTGCATGTGTACTTGATCTGCCATGCTAGGTATCCTATCCCGCCCACGCCGTGTGTGCACGTGTTACTGATGCGTGCGCATTAGGGTATCTTTGGCCATACATCGCTAATTGCAAGCTGTTGAAAACTGACCAAGCCTCTGCCCTTAGGCTGATGGCACTACTCTCTGACTTAACCATAACTGACCATAGTTGGCTTTGCCGTCATGTTCTGTATATGTGTGTTGTATGGGTCCTAGCCTTGTACATTCTAAGACATTACACACACTTCATTAGTCCATGGGTCATCTTGTTAGTACATCTATGCCATTTCAAACCCATAGTGCTTGGTTGACTCTGCCTTAGTCTATGACCGTTAGTCCACACAGACTTGACCTTAGGTCTTGCCCTTGACCATTAGATCACATAGACTCTGATCTTAGTCTTACCCTTGACACTAGGGTAGCACAAGACTTGACCTTAGACGTGACTTTAGATTGACCTTGCCATTCAGCCAAGCACCAGGCTCAACCTCTAGGCGTGACCCTAACCACATAGACATGGGCATACATTCTCACGTCATTGTGCCCTTTCAAAAAAAAAAAAAAAAAAAATTCAAAAAAAAGCAAAAAATTCAAAAAAAAAACTCTTCAAAAAAAAAAATTCAAAAAACGAAAGGGCACCTTGCATACATTCATTCTAGGAAAGATGACCATGGAATAGGACATGCATTGCATCTGCATCATTCAATATTGACCAGGAAGTTCACTAAAGTTTATTTCTTTTTGAACCAGGGGTGAAGTGTCTCATAGCCCTTGGCTCGACCCAAAGAGCTTGAACCCTCAGCCCAGTCCAAACCTAAACCTTCCTCTAACCTTCATTGATCCCTCATGGCCCAATCCAAAACCAGCCTTCCTCCAACCTCATCATTCCATCAGCCCACACCACACCCTCAGCACAATCCAAAAACCTAACCTTCCTTCAGCCTTCTATACCCATCAGCCTTAACACCACAAAATGGCCTCCCAACAAGAAAAGCTCCAAAGCTTACCGAGCAGTTCAACAGCTTGAGGCAAGATCAAGGAATGAACCGGGCCCTGTCCTTGAACAGCTGTTTGAAAAGGCAATCAAAAAAGCCACCGACCCCCACCTTCTACCAAGACCAACCTCCTCTTTACCCCAACCTTGCAACCAAACTGCCAAAGGATTTCTCAGCGAAGACGTACCCAAGTTCAAGCCAACTGATGACCCTCGATTCCAGTTAAAGGGATTTAAGACCACCATGGCACTTAAAGGATTGACCCTGCCTGTTTCCAACGTCTTTCCCCTTTCCTTGGAACCGATATGTCAGAAATGGTTCTTTCGCTTCCTGAGAAAGAAACAGCTACTTGGAAGACATCGTCCACGCATTCATGGCAAGATACAAGGGCAACATTCAGACCCAAACATCCTTCCGAGAGCTTGAATCCTAACCAGGAGAGAACGAGGGTTCACTACCTATCTTACTAGATGGAGAGGAGTTGCTGCCACCTAGTCTCCGCTCCTACTGAAGAAGAGATGGTCAGACCTTCATTCTAACCTCCAGCCCGATACATAGATCATCTCAAGTATCGAGGGCTTACCACATTCGCAAAGTCTAGCGACATATGGAGTGGACATCGAGAATGATCTTCTTCAATTCACATGAGTCAGAGTCTTAGCTGCAGATCGAGTCAGAGAGTCCCTTTTCCTAGACTATGTATCTTTTCTTTTTTCCATTCGAGTCTATGTCATTAGGTTTAGGATCAAATTCTGCAATCAGCCTCAATGTAATAAACTCTTTTGACATAATAAAAGTTCTTTTTTCTCATCCTCTTTAGCCTCCATATAGTTTGTGCTTCTACGTTTAATGGAATCAAACTACATGACTGACCTTCACAATTCAATGGACAGTGCCAAGAGAGGCCTCTTTCATAGCTCCACAAAATAACCTCTTCCCTCCATTCCCTTCATCACATCAAATCAAAATCCCTTGCAACCCCTTGTGAGCCATAAATACTACCATTCAGGCCTATCATTCTTTCATCACCCACATCGACCTAACCCTTTGGACCAAACGGAATGCGTAGGAAAAGACACGTGCAAAGAAAGAAAAGAAAAAAAGGGGCAAAAAAGCAAAAAAGCAAAAAATCAAGTGCAATACAAATCAATTTCAAAATCCAATGCAAATCAAAGTTCAAAGCCCAATTCAAACAAAAAGCAAAAGTCTAAAAGCACACTGCGCACCGTGGGTCACTTAAGTCATCGAGCCTTTCAACCTCAAACCACGCCTCACATTACAACACAAAAGCCCTCTCACACGAGGCATGTCCAAATTTATTCACAAGAACTACGACGGTCTGATTCCAAAGAACTAGAAGCCTCTTCTTGAGCCGACCCAATAACCCAATAATCCAATTCTGAGGTCCATCATATGGTTTGATTCCTTAAAGTAAGAAGCCACAAATTCCTAGTGTAGCACCTGACATAGACTCGAACTTGAACCAGCATCATCTAACCAACCACTCAATTCCCATTCACTTACCTTAGTCCAAATTTTAGCCTAGTCTTTTCTTGAACCTTTAGGCCCTATCTTTCATACACTTAAAGGCTCTCTCAACTCGTCCTTAGGCTATCACTCTGTAGCAGTCATCAGGCATTCTCCTCAAAGCATCGCTATGCAGCATTTTCTCCATTTCTCTCCTCATGCAAGCATCAGCTCAAGTTACTGATTTGGCAAATCAAGATCACATCCTCATTCCTTACCATTACCGACCACAAAAAGCTAAGCCAAAACCCCATGACTCACAACATTCACTAACCTTACCTGCCTTACATCAACCATTGCCCTAACCTCGAGACTCATCAAGCTGGACTCACCCATTAAACAACCATCAACATCACAAATTAAGCATCCCAAACACCCAAACCTCATGGGTTGGGGCCTCACTTGCAATCACAAGCATCGCCTTTGCTCGAATGGGGCTTGAGACGGCTCCATCCCCCAATCCAAAAGCATCTTACCATTAGTCTCACTTCCTTGGTCATTTCATGCATTAGATCTAAGAATAGACTTGCATTACACATATAGCCATTGCAAACACTTCATAGCATCATCATGCATTGAGCATACATACATCATCATGCATATGCATCCTGCAAGAACACATTACATTACATTGCACATTGCACATTGCACATTGCACAAACACATCACATTACACTGCACATTGCACCACCTCAGAACACGAGGCTAGGGCCCATCTTACATGCATTTGCCTGCACACGGCCTATACGGCATCATCGCTGTACCGATCATTGCACACGCAACATCTTCCCGAAAAGCCAAGGTCAGCCGTAGGAAGATTTCTAGGAACGAGGCGTTTCCGAAGAATTTCATATCATCACTCACATGCCTATACGCATTCATCGCTATACGCGTTGTTGCTACACGCCAACTTTCCCCGAAAGGCCAAGGTCAGCCGTAGGGGAACTTTCCGAAGGAACGAGCGCTCCGACGGAACTTGCATTACTCCATCCCAAATCAAATACTTTGACTGTGTCTTACGAGATTTTCATCTCTTCAGACTCAGTCAAATGGGGGCTTCTTCATAAACAACCCTTTAACACTCGGGTTTGGAAATTCTCCCGCACCAGAAATTCCATATAATACACACTTCGGGTCTACGATTTCTCCCGCTACAGAAATCCAGCACAAGCATCTTCGGGTCTACGATTTCTCCCGCCTACAGAAATCCAGCACAAGCATCTTTCGGGTCTACGATTTCTCCCGCTACAGAAATCCAGCACAACCATCTCTCGGGTCTTAGATTTCTTCCCGCTACAGAAATCTCAAGCAAGACATCTTCGGGTCTTGGAATCTTCTCTGCTACAGAAGTTCCGTCAGCACATCTTTCGGTCTTGGAATCTTCTCCCGCTACAGAAGTTCCGTTCAGCACATCTCCGGGTCTTGAATCTTCTCCCGCTACAGAAGTTCCGTCAGCACATCTCCCGAAAAGCCAAGGTCAGCCGTAGGGAGAAAACCACCCGAGGATCCAGGCGCTTCCGAGGCTAACACCGCATGGGCGCGGTAACTAGGTAAAACTAACATTGTTTTGCCAGGTACCGGCTATAGAGCAAACTCAGGCGCAGAACGTCTTAGTTACTCTCCGTCCCGAATCGAATACTTTGACTTTCGTCTTGCGAACTATCGTCTCTTCCAGACTCAGTCAAAGTGGGGCTTCTGTAGACGCCTGAAAATGTGTCTCCCCAAATGAGTAATCCGTGATGAAACATACCGCGTCTCGCGTTTTGTTTCGAATTAGAAAAGATGCTTTGATTCATAAAAGTTGGAAATGCGAGGTGTAGTCGGAAATATTGAGCAAAGGTCAAAGGCAAGGCAAAAATTAATTTCTTTCGGTTTTTCAAAGGTTTCAAAGTTTTCAAAGGTTTTCAAAGGCATTCTCATGCTTTTGATGTTCATCATGTCCGTCACATTTTTCTGAATCCGCCAGTATTTTTAAATTATTTTTCTGATTTTCTATGATTTTCTATGAATTTTGCAATGTTTAAATACGCAGAATACCAGAAATACATGAATAATTAGAAGAAATACTCCGGAAATACGTGGAACCCTCTAGAACATTCTAAAACTCCTTGCTTGGAGAGCAAGTGTCTAGGTGCGTCGAATCAAAGGAAAACACGAATAAAAATCGAGAGGAAATCAAAAATATTCGAGCTTTTGGAAAAAATATGCAAAATCATTGAGCGTATAACGCAACTATGAGCTATAAGCACAGGAGCGTATATACGCTCAACAGGAGCGTATATACGCTCAGCTTATACGTACAAAACTTGCCAAAATCTTGTGAAGGTGAGCAGCGTATATAACGCTGCAAGTGAGCGTATATACGCAGGAAGCAGCGTATATACGCTCACTTGCAGGTATTACGCAGGGTGTTCAAGCTCCGTTTTGCCTCGTGCCTATAAATACGCTCTTTGCCCTAGTTCAGTCCGATACCTCGACTTCTTAATACACCCGACCTCATATGCTTCCTACGCATACTCTCTCTCTCTCTAGAAACACTCAAACACCAAAACACATTTGTTTTAGTTCAAAGCATCGATTCTCTTGTCGAATCAACAAGCGATAGCAAAAGGTGAATTCTGAGATTACTCACCAATAATCTCCTCACTTTCTTTTAATTTGACTAACCATTGTTATGAGTCTTTAATATAATAAAACAAGTAGAATCACTTTTATCGTTCATGTAATATGTAGGTTTTCTTAACGTTTCATTCTTTCATTTCGTTCATTATATTTATCCATTGTCAATACTAACAATCTTATTCTTGTATAGCAATGAAGGCGAGAGATCCATTGCACTTGCGTTTTATCAAGGACAACAATCACTTTCTTGTTTCATGTAGCGATTCAGGCAAAGGATTCGTTTCATTGTGTTTTGCAAACTAACTTTTGTTTTCTTTGCAGATTTAGGGTAAAGATTTGCATATACTTTGAAGTTCATAAACTTCATATTGTTGCATATTGTCATTGTTGTATAGCTTGTATATATTTGCTAAACAAAGACCGGAATTATGTGAATCACTTTAAATCAGATTAACTATGGACAACCTGTTTTAGGCACCGTTTTTAACATGATTAATACAAAAGGGTCACAATTCTAGGCTAGGTATCTCTTGTGCATAATAGTAACACACTTTCATAGTAATCTAGGGTTAGAACGCTCCAAGGTGCTAAAAACGTAAGTGTGTGCATCCAATAATCGTGTTTAATGGAATTACAATGAGACCGAATAGAGCCGCTACATGCGGGCGAATGGGTTACAGATCTGATTCGTACCATGTCCCCGAACCCACGACTGGTTACTTGATTGGACGTGGGGCCATTGTTTTGGCACCAACGTTTCGGGCGTCCGTGAATAACCTTTCTAGGCACGGTGGCGATTCCCCCTACTCGACAAACACTACCCCAACGCACTCACGTGCGGGATTCCGTGGCTCAAGCCCACGCAAAAGCACCTCGATGTAGTACCAAGCCGCGCGCCCGCTATACGCTGAGGGCGCGGCCCACGTCCTACACTTAGCACTTGATGATTTTTCACTAAATACATTATAGCATGACAACATGCCACCTGGACCCCATTTGGGGTCACAGGTACCATACCGGCATGTATATAGCCGATTATGCTTAGCACTTGGTGATTTTTCACCAAATACATTATAGCACATTAACATGTCGCTTGGACCCCATCTTGGGTCACGGGTACCATACCGGCATGTAAGAGACTGTAGACCGTGGGCCAACCCCGCGGGGGCTTGGGCCTACATCGATGTGTGTGTTGTGGGCTTGAGCCACAGAACCCGCACGTGAGTGCGTTGGGGGAGTGTTGTCGAGTAAGGGGATCGCCACCGTGCCTATTAAGGTTAATCACGAACGCTCGAAACGTTGATGCCAAAACAATGGCCCCACGATCCGATCCAGTAACCATATCGTAGGTTCGGGGACATGGTACGGATTGAATCTTTGACCCAATCCGCCCGCATGTAGCGGCCTCTACTCGGTCTCATTGTAATTCCATTAAACACGATTATTGGATGCACAACATCTTAGCAATTTTGAAACCTTATTTGCGTTCTAATCCTAAAGTTATTACAAAAATGGGTTTCTACTATGCACAAACGACTACCTATCCTAGAAATCGTGAACACTTGATATTAATCAAATTAATACGGTGCCTAGAAGCTGATTGTCCATAATTAATCTGACTTTAATGTGATTCACATAATTTCCGGTCTTTATTTAAAGAATATACGAAGTGCAACACAAAACATATATACAATATGCATATATATAAATATACATCATCCTTACCTTGTCGCTACAAACAAACAAATAGTTAGAATATAATGAATATAATGAAAACGCCTTCGATCGATCCGCTAAACAAGTCAAACAAACCATGTTAGTATTGACGAAAAAGTGCCTTTGATCGATCCGCTAGACAACACAAATAAACATGTTAGTATTGAAGATAATAATAAGGAATGACGAAAATGAAAATGACATTGATAAAAACGAAAATGAGAAGATTAATCCTACGTATTTACATGCAACAATTGAAAGGTAGGTTTCTACATTTTATTAGTTTAACTGAAACTCGTAATAGTTATAAATCAAATTAAAAGGATGCAAAATGAAGGTTTTGGGTGAGTAAACTCAGAGTTATACCTTGATTTCGCTCGTCGATTTGATTCAAAAAGAGTGCTAGAACTCGTATTTTGTGTTTTTAGTGGTAAGAGAGTGTAAGTGAGAAAGCGAGAGAGTATGTGAAGCTTAGCGATGTATGCCGTATCCTCGTAATGTGTGTCCTTCTCGAAAATGAGGAAAAGAGGGTATTTATAGGCACGAAAAACCAAAAACGAGTGTATATACGCTCAAAACGAGCGTATATACGCCCAGAGGAGCGTATATACTCTCGTCTAGAACGTATATATGCCCATGGAGCATATATACGCTCGTCTTGAGCGTATATACGCTCAGAGGAGCGTATATACGCTCGATTATTTCCTACCTTTAAATCCGATTCTTCTTGATTCTTCTCGGATTGGATGAACCTAGACACCCCCTTTCGCAAGAAATACGGTTCTAGGGCTGTCTCTTATACACATCTAGATGTGTATAAGAGACACGTATATACGCTCAGAGGAGCGTATATACGCTCGATTATTTCCTACCTTTAAATCCGATTCTTCTTGATTCTTCTCGGATTGGATGAACCTAGACACCCCCTTTCGCAAGAAATACGGTTCTAGGGGGTTCTAGAACATTCCGAGTATTTTTTTGGTATTTTTGAAGTATTTTCTGATTTTTTTTGTATTTTTTGTGTATTTTGATTTTTGTAAATATTGTAAAATTCATAGAAAATTATAGAAAAATCAGAAAAATAATCTAAAAATACTAGTGAACTCAGAAAAATGAGAAGAATKCAATGAAAGGTGAAAATTATGAAGATCACCAATATAAATTATTTTAAAAAATCCTAAAACTAAATAGAAAATTCTAAAAATAGAAAATAAATAAAAGAAATAAAAGAAAATACTTTTTGCCTCTTATTTGACCTTTGCCTCATGACTTCGAGCATGACTTCACATATTTCGAGCTTTTTACGAGTTCAGCTGCGCCTTTCAGAATCAAATTGATCACGAAACGTGGTATGTTTCATCATCGGTTACTCATTTGGGGAGACACATTTGGGTGTCTACAGTGACCGATTATGCTTAACACTTGGTGATTTTTCACCAAATGCATTATAGCACATTAACATGCCGCCTGGACCCCATTTTGGGTCACAAGTACCACACCGGCATGTAAATGGCCGTGTTCTGATGAGACTTTGTCAGTGATCCAAGAAGGTCGAAGAGTCCCTCAGGTCGAGGATCGTCCTATGTCGAGGAGGCTATTTTATTTGAACCTCGAATTTCCCGCTCAAATTTTCTATTTAAGAAACTCGTGAGGAGAGAGAAAATCACAACTTATTTTCATAATCCTCCAACTTCTCTCTAGATTTCTGTGTTCTCTCTCTAGATTTCGTGTTTTCTCTCTCTACTTTTCAAAAATCCCAACACTTTCTCTTTCTTACGTGTCTTTGTCAGAGTTCTCTTTCTTACGTGTCCTCCAGAATCTTCAAAGGCAACCGACTTCTTCTACAGGTATTGTTGTTTATTCTTTATTCTTTTTCTGTTTATACAATAATGTCTTCTACTGCCTCTTTTCCCTCGTCAAAATTTATCTCCGCTTCAGTTGCTGATGGAGGCCTCTTGGGGCCTAGGCCAACATCTGCCGGGTCCATAGGCACTCAAGAGTCCTCTGCTCGTCCTCAAATTTTGCCTAATAAGTCATTTCTCCCCGTCTATTTTTAGGGGCAAATGGCAAGAGTAAAGACTATAGGTCGTTCAGTAGAGGAGGGCGAGTCCGGGGACGCCGAGCCCTGTATGGACATAGTTCCACACCAGGCTATGGAGGTGGACCAAGGCTTCTCAATAGACGAGCAGGACAATGAATTTGAATGCTTCGTGTCAGTGAACGAAGATAATTCTATGTCCGTTGAAGGACAGGACCTTTTGGGCGAAGAGGATTTTGCCGAGGAAGTTGACAACCCAGAGTCATCAACCAAGGAAAAGGCTGACAACCCAAAGTCGTCAAATAAGGAAATCTTGACGATTGATTCTTCTGATTCCTCCGAAGTCGAGGAGCAAGCCGAAGAGGCTGAGGAGGAGGAGGAACTCGTAGCCGGGGAATGCTCCCCAAAAGTTGAACTCCATGAGGTACCCTCTCGCAAGCCGAAGATTGGTCGAATGAAAAATTCTTCCCACCCGACCAAGACTACTGCCGAGGGGAAGTGGATGGAAATACTTCCTGGACGATTGGCTCAATTTGCCGAGAAGGTGGGGGTGAGGGCGACTGACTTAATTGTGCCCACCAAAGACCAAGCCATTACCGATGCTCCTGATAGGTACGTCGGCATATACCAGGACATTTTGGACATGGGATTAAGGTTCCCCATACCTGACTTCATTTTGGAGGTACTCTCTAGTTATGACATCGGCATATGCCAGCTCACACCGAACTCTTGGCATCACATCTTGTCTTTCCTTGCTGTTTCAAATAGAGCGGGAAAGACACCCAACATTATTGCCTTTCTGTATATGCATAGTCTGACCAAGGCAGCAGGCTGTAAATCCGGCTGGTTTCAATTGGCCAATAAGATTGGCTACATGATCGCCTGGAATAAGACCAATAAACACCGAGTATGGAAAACGAAGTTTGTTTTCATCCGAGGTGGTTTTACCAATGAAGTGCTCTGAGTTTTGCTTCGTTTGAACGATCTTCCCCTAAGTGTGCCTGGGTGAATTTCTTCCCGGACCTGACTAATAAGGCCATACCCGCCATTGACTACTTTACAACAAGGATCCTTGTTCTCCGGCCAGATGCAGAGGGGGAACATATTGAAGAGGGTGACGAGGATGTGGAATTTACAGTGCCATCCCGATGGGTACCCTTAAAAGAGTGGTTTAGGGATAATAATTTCCTAAGAGTTGTGGGCCTTTTCCCTTGCTCACATGATGAATTAAGTAAAGTGTCGCTTATCTGTTGTTTTCCTTTCTTCTTGTTTGATAATCTAACTCTTTTTTTTTTGTTCTACTTTAAGTTGCTTCTAAGAAGGCAGTTCCTGCTATTCGCCGAGGGAACATCCTAGGAGGCAAAGAAAAGATAGTCGAGGTAATGGACTCGATCTTTGCCGAGGACTTGATGAAGTCCATAAATGAGAATAAGGCCGAAACCAAGGTAATTTATCCCTTTAATCAATCTCCATTGATGTATGCTTCCGGCATCTAACCAAATTTGATATTGTTCAGGCAAGTGGAATGCCATCAAATATGACAAAGAAGTCTGGCACCGGTGCCAGAGTAAAGTCGATTGCGACCAAAGGTCGCTACTCCACCGAGGAGGTGAAAGCCAAAGAACCCACCGGCTCTGCTGCTAAGCAACCGACCAAAATAAAGTCCAGCAGCAAACCAAGCCTGCTGAGGAGGCCGAAGCCAGCTGACAAGGCTTCGACTGAGAAAGGAGCCCAACGGGCCGACACAACTGGTGCCGCGAAGAGGCCGTTGGATGTGCCGAGGCACGAGTCTTCACCCAAAAAACATAAGGGTGAGGAGAATCTCTATAGCCTTGAGCGATTTAGGGACCAATATAGCGATTCTCATTTGAGAAGTCCTTTGTTTGGTTAGTCGTCTGTTACTCATATTGTGATTATTTTCTATGTTTCATGACGCTTAACTCCATTTATTTTATAGGTGTTGATCTGACTTCGGTCTATCGGACTGTCCTCACCACGGCAGGAAAACAGGCCGGTGGTGTGTTGCCGGGGGGTCATCCGGATGCCCCATGGTATAYGATTGACACGGATAGGGTCAGCGAGACCTATCCGATTTCCGAAGCGGACCAACTAAAGCTCGACATCAAGTTGCCGAGGGAGTATGTGGATGAGTTGGACTTCTCCAAGTTGTCTCTTGAGGACTATGTTCCTCCTCTCATCAAGGATCCCATGAGGGTCCATAAGGTGAGGCGCGGCTTCTTCCAGCCTCCGGACGAAAATTACATCGTCGGTTTCGACAACTTTGTGAACCAAAAGAAGGCCAACCTGAGAAAGGAGCTCGAAGATCACAAAGAAGCCGACGAAGCATATGTCGAGGTGGAGGCCCCCCAGTTCCTCCAACCGGTTTAAGACCGTTGAGAGGCGCCAGATGTTCAGGGACGTCTTCAATCACATCCTTGACGAGTACAAAGATACCTTAACCGGCCTGGGAGATGGGCAGATTGGCCGAGTTCTTACTCTATTCATGGAGGTAATTGAACTTCTAACTACATTTTCGGCCAAATTATTCCTTAACATATGATCGGCTAAAATTGCCTTTTCTTTTTTTTGTAGAGCTTGGTCCGAGTGGAAGGTATCCGCAAAATTATGCGGTCTGACCACCAAGCAAACAAACATGCTCGGGCCATGGAGAGGCACTGCAACGAGTATCTGGATCAGCAGACTCGTGCCTTGGAACATGAGAACTTTGAGGCCAACCGAGAGTTTGCTTGGATAGTTCATGACTTTAGCAACTCATACCGGAAGGCTCTGGTGGCTTATGAAAAAAGTCGAAGAAAGCCGACCAGGCCCAGGCCCTCCTAGCCGATGAAAAGGCTAAGCTGAAGGAGGAGATAAAAGCCGAGTTTGAGGCTGATCATGCCGAGGATCACAAGGCCCAAGTTCAGGAGGCCAAGGATGCACAGCAAGGTTGCATCTACCAGCTAATCAAAGAGCTCAATGCAGCCAAGGATGAGGCTTCTTCGTCCAAAGCTGAAGCCAAAGAGGCCAAGAAAGACGGTTGGAAGTTGGGAGTGGACCATGTCAAGGACATTCTTCCTCAAGTAAGGGAGTTGACCGAGATTGAAGCCCTCCCGACTGATGATGTATTGTATTGATATATGGTTTTTCCCTCATTCTCTTGCTATATTGAATGGTTTTTGGCCTTCTTAAGGCCCTCTTTGCTACTAATATTGTTTGTTTAGTGTTTGAGTAAGGTTTAGGTTGCTTCCATTGATTTGGAGTGATTTTGGGACTTATTTGCAAGCACTACGGAGTTTTAGTAGAAGTGGCAAGGAGCTAGGAGTGGAGCGACACAAAAAATTTGATACATGCTCACTCTTTCGGCCATAAGTTATGTTTCGTTCATTGGATTGGTGCGCTTCTAGATGCATTGGAAACTAGACTTCGAGAGCTTCGATTTGATAGGTCACATGCGTGATTTGGACCACCGGAGCTCGAGATATGGCTTCTAGAAGACAGATGATTCAACCTGCCTCAGCCGGATGTGATCCGATCAGATCGAGGCCCGATTTCCCATTGAAGTCGATTTTTAAATTGGCTTTTAATGAAGGGAAGGATTGTAATTTAGCAAGTTTAGTTTAATTTAGAAAATTTTTGATGTTTAAGAGGATTAAAATCCTAGTTCTATTATTATCTTTTATGCTATCATCAACTTTTATCAGAGAAAAAATTGAATTACGTATTGTGAAAAGCAGGAACCCTAGTTTATCATTCATCATTCAAATTCAATAAAAGTTCAATCATTCATCTACTAGTTTTTATGTGCACGCGATGCGTGCTTAGACTTATGAATATAGCAATTTATTTAAAATGATTACTCAGAGTATATAGTACGGATTTAGTTTGTACATGCACGCGATGCGTGCTTAGATTTATAAATATTACAATTCATTTAAAATGATTACTCGGAGTATATAGTACGGATGTAGTTTATACGTGAACGCGATGCATGCTTAGACTTAAGAATATTGCAATTCATTTAAAATGATTATATAGTACGAATTTAAATAAAATATTTTTAAAAATTGAAATTATTAATTTATATATAGCTAATTAGTAATATAATTTATCTTAATTGTAATTAATTTTTAAGTAACTATTACTTGAATTCAAACTATATTTCATAATGTTTTAATTCAATTTGATATTTTGTTCATTGAATTGAAGTGTTCACTAATAAAGTCACATAATAAATGTATTTTTTCAATTGAATAAGAGAATGGGTAATTCAAGCACATCAATTCACATTTTTTTTTATTAAGGGTATTAAAGTCTATTAATCACATTAATTCATTAAGGGTATTATCGACTTTTAATAGGGGGACACCATCTTCCTCCCCCTTCCCTTATATAATAGAGATTAAGGGTATTAAAGTCTATTAATCACATTAATTCATTAAGGGTATTATCGACTTTTAATAGGGGGGACACCATCTTCCTCCCCCCTTCCCTTATATAATAGAGATTTCCATTGCAATTTTGGTAATTATTGATTCTCTAATCTTTCCTGTTATTGCTTTTAATTCGTTTATGCTTTTGATTATGTTTTCCCCAATTGCAAATATCATGTTTAATTTGAATATGAGTGAGTAGTTCAATTTCTAGGGCGATTGGGGATCTATAGCAATATGATTGTCATGTATTTGGCTTAATTCGATTCATGACTTGGCTTTTAATCAATTTCCTATTAGATTGTTCTTCATGTTAATCAATTTCGTAGGGCCCGACTTAATTGTTTAATTTGATTAGTCACAAGTCTCTAGATCTAGCGATTGAGACTTAGAACAAGATCAACGTCAATAGGTAGAACGAGACTATCCTAGGTCGAGAGATACGGTTAGGAGTAGTTCTATGGTTCAATTGATTCGAGAGAACTTTGACCCTGTTTTGATTATGTCTTGTTATGAGTTGTTGATGCCAATTTACTGTTAATTACTGCTATAGTGAACCATAGCTCTAGATTCGTTAATTATATAGTTTTATTCATCATCGTTCATTGTTTTCTTTGGTATTAATTAGTCACAATCACAATCCAGATAATCTTTTGTTAGTTTAGATGCTTTGATCCAATTAGTCAGTAATAGTTGCTTCCTTATGGATACGATCCTGTTACCACTAGCTGCAGGTTAGTTTTAATAGGTATTTTTGATAGGCACGCGACAAGCCTGTTAGCTGACTTTCTTGTCGAGAGAGTAGACTTTGCTCTACGAATGAGTCTTTGGGAGAAATCCAACAAAGACCCTAACAAGAAGCCAATCGTCGAGTTCCAGCATTTCTTGCCGAAGGAGGACGATGAAGAGCCAGAAGCCGAAGATGTCGATGATGCCAAAGCTTAAATCTCAATCTCAAGCGGCATTGTCTCCTAGCTCAGCTTTTTCTGGCAGGTGACTATAATTTGATGTGGTTGATGGCTCTCTTTTGGGAACTGAAACACATTCAGAATTCGGCAGGTTTGCATCGATTATGCAACCTCTGAGTTCCTAGTCGTCTTCACCTCTGAGCTGGGAGCTCGGCATTCCTTCCTTTATCTCTTGGGGGAGAACATTTTCCTTCCCTCTTTGAGTTGGGAGCTCGACATTTTTTTTCCTTTTTCTCTTGTGGGAGAACATTTTCCTTCTCTCCTTTTATTTTTTTCTTTTTGGCTTTGATAGACCAGCAGTGATGAGTTTATCATTTTCTACACTTAGTTCTACTGATGTCTTACTCTTGTATGAGATTTTGGTTGTAATCTTGTTTTATTCGAAACATCTGCTGATGTCTTACTCTTGTATGAGAATAGTGCTTGTGCCGAGCCATCCCTCGCCGAGTCACTTTTAGGTTGTAACTTGTTGATACTAATGAAAAGTCTCATTGTTCTGTATAATTTCGTCGTCTCGTACATATATTTCTTTTTTTATTATATATATATATATATATCTTTTTTGTACAAACACAAGCCTTAACCGACCGGCATTACTCAGGCTCGCATGTTATCAGGCTTCGTTTTAGACGAATCAAACATAATGTTATACGAGCGAGGCCTGGGAAGTTTGGAAGTTCAAGATTGATGGACTCGGGACTGTATTAGGTAGGGCTGTTAAAATTCGGATACCGGAAAATATCCAGTCCGAGTTTCCGGAGATTCGAATTTTCGGAAATCTGTTTTTTGGATCCGATTCTGGTCCGAATTAATCCGGACATCCGAAAAAACCGAATCGGAAAACCGGATATCCGAATCCGATTTTGATGATTTATACACACTTGATTAATTGTCTTATTGATTTGCATCTCCAATCACTATTTAATACAATAATAAAAAAAAACTATATATTACAAGGCTACAAGCTAATAATATGCCCTTCAAGGCTAGAAAAGTTCTCAAGTTCTAAAGTCTCAAATAGTCAAATCTCAAGTTCTCAACTCTAAAGGGGATGGGAAAGGAATTAAAGTATGCAAATTAAATATTACATAAGTTACCACTATCCATTAACAATTTAAAATTACAATACAAAAGGGAAGGGCAAATAAATTACACCAAATACTAAACCAATCCAAAACATAATTCATCACTCCATTGTATCAATCGTTTCATCTATTATAATTTCCGGTTGCTCCATAGATAAATCTTTCAAGCCTACAAAGCATAATAAATTCAAAAGAGTTAACATTGTTACTTTATAACACAAGTGAAACTTGAAATAATAAGGGAATAATAATATAATTAAAATAAATGAAACTAACCTTCTTCCATTTCTTCCAACATTTTCAAGTTATCTTCAATCACTAATGGTGTAGTAGAAGTACGTAGCCAATCCTTGGAGCAAACCAAAGCTTCAACCATTTTTGGAGTCAATGAAGTTCGAAAATCATCTAGCACACGACCTCCCATACTAAAAGTGGACTCCGATGCAACGGTGGAAACGGGTATGGCAAGGATGTCCTTAGCCATCTTGTTAAGAATGGGATATCTCTTTTGTTGATCTTTCCACCATGTTAAGATATCAAAGTTTGAAGTCTTAGGCTCTTTAACTTCATCTAGATATTTTTCTAACTCCGATTTGGTGTCACTAGTATCYATACAACCCRTGTCCCTTTGAAACTTTGATGTMATTATTGCCTCAAGRTCAATGTTTTTTCGCTCCCCTCTATTCCTTGTACTATCAACATCTTGAGTATAAGTGGAAGTAGAAGAARTAGAGACAGAGGAAGWTGCTTGATTTTTCTTTGGTTGGGACATGGAAGAGGCATAAGACTCAAACAAATCATTCAAAACAAGCTTAATCTTAGAGATCAAAAGATTAGCTTTAGTGGATTCATAGTTATCTTTGACCATCCATTCAACATAAGACATTTTATGACGTGGGTCTAAAATCACAGCCACAAACACTAAGACGTTGATGTTTTCAACATTGCCATAGTATTTCTCATACTTTGCCTTCATGTTTTTAGCCATGTTCTTCATGCCTTGATCCTCATCTTGTAAGTTACTCTTAATCATGTAGCTAGTTCCATAAATCTCATGCACATAAGAATTGCAAGTCACATACCGGGAACCTGATAACCTCAATGTTGCATCATAGAAAATGTTCAAAAAAGGTAACAAAGAACTCACCCTCTCCAATCATCCTCACTTGGACCACCACCATTTTTCTAAGTTCTTTATAACAAATAGAATCTTTCATAAGCAAGCAATCAAAAGCCTTTAAACTTTGAGGCGGATTCAAGCATTAGAAATGTAGAATTCCACCTTGTTTCCACATCCAAACAAACAAGACTCTCTCTCCCAATTTTTCCTTATGCATTCTTTGAACTTTAAAAGTCTAGCAGGGAAGATCTCACATACCTAACAAGGGCAACGAATTTTTTATTATGACAAGTCTAGCTCTTTCAAACCCTCTCACAATCAAATTCAATATATGAGCCGCACATCGCATATGCAAATATACACCATCCAACACACTTGACTCCAAATATTAAGTCTCCCTTAGTAATCAATTGCAAGGTCATTTGAAGATGCATTATCAACCGTCACAGTAAAATGTTTTTTAAACCCCATTATTCAACATTTCTCACACTTCTACCAATGATTTGTCCCGAATGACCGACTATAGAAAAATAAATATCCTTTTATGCAACACCAATCATCATCAATAAAATGTGTTGTCAACACAACTAACCCAAGTTTTGACTAGAAGTCTAACAATCAGTAGTCAACAAATCTTAGATTTCAATTCTTAAACACATCTTCACTCATTTCGTTTTTCAATAAAAGACTATAGCAATCTCTAGTCACAGTAGTACGAGAAGGAAGAGCAAATTGAGGATTTAAGCTTAGTATACTCACGAAAACCTTCATTTCAACAAAAATAAACGGACTCATCCACAATAATCATTTTAGCAAGTGCTTTTCCACACAAATCATAATCAAATTGCATAGTTAGGAAATGTGTAACTTTGATGGTTCCATAAGCATTCACTATTGTTTTGATTCTAATTCAATCAACTTTTGACTCCTATATCCAAATGGCAGGAAATTTTTACAACTCCTAATGTGGTTTGAGAAAGGGAGCAGTACCATTTTACTATCACACTCAATTTGTGAATTGCAATACTACAAGCGGCAATTGGAGGATTGTGACTAATTCTCTCAAATGATCCCAATGTTCTGAGCGATTCTTCCTCATCGAAGTGGATTGAGTTCCCGATGATTGAGCTTAGTTTTCCTCTTGCGCTTTTGGCCGCTCTTTGGTCTTCCTTCGACGAACTTAATTTATCATTCTCATATCTTGGTTTAAGTCA
Organism: Bassia scoparia; assembly: GCA_008642245.1. NCBI lineage: Eukaryota > Viridiplantae > Streptophyta > Magnoliopsida > Caryophyllales > Amaranthaceae > Bassia > Bassia scoparia. The sequence continues at coordinate 20,837 of SNQN01000535.1, forward strand.
TAATCAATTACTTCACGTTATCATTGAGCTTGATGACACTTCAAAAAAAAACATAATATAAGTCATGCTATTATTATAAAAAACAGATTAATAAATATAAAACAGAATATATAAAACATAATATAAGTCATGCTATTATTAAAAAACATATTATAAATCAGATTGTTATTAATTTATATATTATAAAACAGATTATAAAACAGATTATAATCTATTATAAATATTATAAAACAAATTACATAAATACTGATTAATATGTACAACACTAACTTAACAAAAATTATTTGGGGTCTGCACCAAGCTATTTTTCATAATATATAAATCAAAAAATCAAAGGCTTTCAATTCCCCACTCGCGCTCACTCACAAGTAATAATCCAAAATCACAATTTCAATCATTGCACGATAGATTATATAAAACAAATTAATAGAATATATAACAGAATATATCACATAAAAACAAATATATAAACACAGATTAATTCATTAATAGAAAATAAAATTATATAAACAGATTAATAGATTATACATATAAACAGATTAATTTATTATTATTATAAAACAGATTAATAGATAATAGAAAATAAATTATATAAACAATTAATAGATAATACATATAAAACAGATTATTATTATTATTATAAAAACAGATTAAGATTGATAAATTCATACATAAAAATTCATACAAAAGAAAACAAATCAGATTTATACATAAATTCATACATAAAAATTCATATAAAACAAAGATTGATAAAAACAAAATAGATTTATACAAAACAAAACATATTTATACCTAAATTCATACATAAAAAATCATAAGAAAATAATTAAATAGAATTACTTGTGAGTGAGCCATGAGGTGAACGGAGATGGAAAATCGATGATGAACGGCTACCCGCAGAGCAGACGATGAACGAAGATGGCGATGAACGGATATGAGTCGTGAGGTGAGAGATCGCTGAGAGTGAGAGTAGCAGAGTTAGGGTTTGATAAAATGAAAATCACTTCAGCGTGAATTGTGAATTGAGAGTAGTCGACTAAGGCGAGTAGCAGATGAACGGATTAGGCCCAATAATTGTGAAAGTTTGATAAAATGAATTGGGCTTTAAGACTGTGAAGCCCAATAATTCGTAAAACCGGATATCCGAATTGTGATTAATAGTATTCCGGATCCGGTTCGGTTTCTGAATTCAAAAACCGGATATTCGGTTCGGTTTTTCCGAATTTTAAAAAACGGGATCGGAAGGCCGAATTTTTGAAAAAAAATCATATACCGTACCGGAATATCRGAATCGTAAATTTCTACACAGCCCTATTATTAGGAGTGCTGAGTCAATCAATCACTATTGATTGCCCTCAAACTTGCCAGGCATTGCGAAGAATAAGTATGTATAACCGGCTAATCACATTCAACTTAGCTTAAAATAGATAACGAATATCGCTTTCATAATTCAGCCGAGCTCATTAGTTGTGTTTTAATGAAGCCTTTTTTTTGGGTCGGCATTAGGCTTATCGGCCAACAAAGGGCCGATTACCCTTAGGCTTTGGGATATCTTGGTGTTTTACACTTATAGATTCCTTGCTATTATTTACTTAGGATATCATCGTGTTGTTACACTTTTTGACTCCCTCGTGTTGCCTCTTTGGGTCACGGAAGCTATTTGGCTAGAAATTTAGCCTATGTTTAAAAACATTTTAAATACTCAAGATTTCTTGCAAACGAAGGCTTCATGCCCATTCTCATTTCATTAATCTATGGCAAAGCCATTTCATTACATTATTGCAAAGATTATAGGGCTGCCCCTTACTTCAACTACACTCACTAAACATAATATTTCTTAAGATTGTCCACATTCCATGCCCTTTGAAGCCTCTGTCCATCTGATGATTCAAGCTTAAAAGTTCCATCCCTTAGGACTTCACAGATCCGGTATGAACCCTCCCAGTTTGGGGTAAGCTTGCCTTGTTCCTTTGCCCTACCTTGAGCTTCCATCTTCCTGAGAACCAAGTTTACTAGCCTCAAAGTACGAGGGGACACCCGTTTGTTGTACTCTCTCGTCATTTTCAACTTATAAATCTGTTGTCGGAGTAATGAATTGCCCCTGGTCTCAGGGAGTAAGTCTAAATTGTGCCGCATGGCCACCTAATTGCCCTCTTCATCGTACATCATTACCCTCATGGTAGGTTCCAACATCTCAATTGGTAACACTGCCTCAGACCCATATACCAACATGAAGGGTGACTCCCCAGTCGAATTTTTGGCTGTCGTCCGTATGGACCATAGAACGTTATAGAGCACTTCTACCCACATACCCTTTGCATCATCCAACTTTTTCTTGATACCATTGCAAATTATCTTATTGAATGCCTCTACCTGGCCATTTGCTTGAGGGTGAGACACCGAGGCAAAATGTCCCGTTGTCCCTTGTTGGGCTAGCCAGTAATGAGCTCGTTAGAATCGAACTGAGGATCGTTGTCAAAGACAATGGATTATGGCACTCCAAATCTCGTGATGATGTTTTTCCAAATAAACCTCTGGACATCAGCCACTTTGATACTCTTCATAGGTTAAGCTTCCACCCATTTTGTGAAGTAATCCACAGCTACTAACACAAACTTCCGTTGCCCTGATGCTTGGGGAAAAGGACCAAGTATATCCATTCCCCACTTAGCAAAAGAGATTGAAGAGAGGACAGTTGATAAATATGTGGCTGGCCTATGATGGAGATTCCCATGTATTTGGCACTTCCGGCACTTCCTCACCAGATCTAGTGCATCCTTCCTCAAACTCGGCCACAAGTACCCAGTGCGTAAAGCCTTGCATGCCAGGGCCCTTGCCCCTATATGGGATCCGCAAAATCCTTCATGGATATCTTCCAGAATTTCCAAACCTTTTTCTGGGGTGATGCACTTTAACAACGAATGAGAGTATGATTTCTTATACAGCTCGTCATTCCAGTATACAAACCAGGAATCACGTTGTTTGACATATTTGGCTCGCAACGGGACGTCGGGCAGAACTCCCTCAATTTTGTATTTGACTATGTCATCCATCCATGAGTTGCCCCTATCTATGAAGTTGGTGTGTTCCAGATCGTCTATACTTCGCTTGTCCTTAACCTCCCAAAAGGCAGATCTTGGGGCATCTCTTGTAGCGGAGCTGGCCAATTTGGACAATGCATTAGTCTGATTGTTCTCTGACCTCGGTACCTGCATCAGCACAAACTTCTCCAAGTCTTGTGTTTCCTTTTTCACCAACTCTAGGTACTTGACCATATTCTCATCCCGTGCTTCATACTCCCCATTCACCTAAYTGACTATCAACTGAGAGTCGGACATGGCCTCTATCTTCTTTGCCCCAGCCGCCCGACACATCTTGATACTGGCTACTAGAGCCTCATATTCGGCCTCGTTGTTTGACGTCTGAAATTTGAACTTCATAGCATACTCGAACATGTCCCCTTCTGGTGACTTAAACAATATGCYCGCTCCACAGCCATTCTGCGTAGAGGAACCATCAACGAACAATGTCCACACATAGTTCTGCCCTTCCGGTGTTGGGGACCTAGTGGTTTTTACAATAAAATCTGCTAAGGCTTGCCCCTTGATAGCTTTCCTAGGCTCGAACGAAATATCGTGAGCACTAAGGATTAAAGCCCATCTCAATATTCTTCCCGAGGCTTCCAGCTTAGTCAAGGGCTGCTTGATGGGTTGGTCGGTATAAACGACGATTTTATGGGCTGAAAAGTATGGTTTCAGCTTCTGCCTAGCCATCAACAAAGCTAGGCCAAATTTCTCGGTTTTTGCGTACCTCAATACCGCACTCTACAAGACATGGCTTACAAAGTAAATCGGAAGTTGAGACCCTTCCCTTTCTGCCACCATGACAGCTGATAAGGCATGTTTCGAGACCGCAAGGTAGAGATAGAGCATTTCTCCTACCATGGGACTGGCTAGCCTTGGMAACGAGTGTAAGTGTTCCTTCAGTTTCACGAATGCTTCTTCTGCTTCTTGCGTCCACTCAAACTTGCAATTTTTTCTGATTGCTTTAAAAAACGGTTGGCATTTGTCCCTAGATTTGGACAGGAATCTTCCCAAGGCCGCTAAGCAACCTGTCAGCTTCTGAACCTCCTTGACGGTTGTAGGTGACTTCATGTCAAGTACTGCCTGCACCTTRTCTGGGTTTGCTTCTATTCCCCTCTCATCCACCAAGAATCCCAAGAATTTGCTTGACGTCACTCCAAAGACACACTTTTTTGGTTTTAACTTCATTTGATAGTGTTGGAGCGTCTCAAAGGTTTCCTTGAGATCTTGGGGGTGATCCTCCAACCTTTTGCTTTTTATGATCATATCATCAATATACGTTTCTACGTTCCGGCCTATTTGTCGAGCAACGATAGTGTTGACACACATTTGAAAGGTGGCAGGGGCATTCTTCAGACCAAAAGGCATAACCTTATAACAGTATAGCCCATTGTCCGTGACAAAGGCCGTCTTGTCCCGGTCCTCCCTCTTAAGGGGTATCTGGTGGAAGCCGGAATAGGCATCCACAAAGCTCATGGCTTCATGCCCCGTCGTTGCGTCCACTAGCATATCTATCTTAGGCAACGGAAATGGATCTTTGGGGCATGCTTTGTTCAAATCCGTGTAGTCAACACACATTCTCCAGCTCCCATTTGGCTTGGGAACCAAGACTACATTGGTTACCCATTCAAGATATTGACATGGCCTAATAAATCCTACGTCCAACAACTTCTTTACTTCTGCGGCCTTGCTTCTTACTTGGCCAAGGTTTCTCTTCTATTGAATAACAGGCTTCCAAGTTGGGTTAACATCCAAAGCGTGTTGGGCTATTTCTGGGCTTATACCCGGCATCTCCTCGACTGTGAATGCAAAGACATCTTTGTATTCTTGCAATAACTTCTGTATCTCTTGACCAATCGACGTTTAAGGAACCTGCCCTACTTTGACGGTCGATCAGGCTGAGACTTATCTAAGACAAAGTCCTCGGGTATTTCCTTTCCCGGAGTCGGCTTAGATGCTACTTGGTAAAGCCCATGAATTGTCATAGCTTCTTGATGTGCCCCATACACCATCATAACTTCTCCTGACTTCCGCTTCCTGTTGGGATTGAATTCCTCCACCTTTGTTGCTTCCTCTTTATCTTTGCCCCCAGCAAGTGGCTTTATAGTGGTCAAATAGCACTCTCTAGCCAGTTGATGATCTCCGTGAACCGAAACAATGGACCCATCGTCGCAAACCAATTTCATTAGCATAAGATGAGTCACTATTACACATTTTGCCCTATTGAGTGTGGGTCGCCCAAGTATGATATTGTACGCTGATAAGTTTTTCACTACCAGAAACTTGACCTTCATATGTCTGCATTTGTCACCTCTTCCCATCCGAAGGTCTAAGGTGACTGTCCCAACAGGATGGATGACCCCCCTCCAAACCCAATGATGGGGTTATGCACTTGGACCAGGGAATTGTCGACATACTTGAGCTTGTTCAAACATTCAAAACTGATTATATCTGATGAGCTTCCCGTGTCAACAAGGATTCGGCGCACCCTCTTATCTGCTACTTTCAATTCAACAACCAAAGGGTCATCATGTGGCGTGACCAATGGGCCTCTGTCCTTTTCACACACTAAAACATCTGGAAACACGTTGACTTGGTCTTCCTCGGCCTCAATAGCCTGACCCGAACTCCTTGCATAATCTTTTTGACCCCTTACAGTAGGGCCCCCAGAGGCAAAGCCTCCAGAGATCATGTGAACTGAAACAGTACCGGAGTCTCCGCTATGCGGGCTTTGTTCCCTTGGCTTTGTAGCCTTGGACGAGGCAACGTTCTCAATGCTTTTAATCAAATTCTTAGGTAGCTCATCTTCCAAGGCCACAGCATCTAGTGCCTTCTTCAAGTTGAAGCAATCACTAGTCCAATGACCAATGTCTCGGTGGAATTTGCAATACTTGTTCGGATCTCTTTTTTCTTTCTCCTTTCGAATGGGCGAAGGATCATCAATGTTCACTTTCTTCTTTGCTTCTAAGTAGACCTGATACAAATATTTGGTATATTCAATCTTTGGACCATTGTCCACTCTCCTCTTTTTTCTTTCTTGGAAATTATTCTGACTATCGGAGATGTTCCATGTTCCTTGTCRCTTCTTGTCATTTCTGTCGTTCCGAACGTTGTTCTTGTGAGATGGGTTTTGTGAACGATGTGTCTGTCCATACCTCTCCTTGCCTTTGGACACGGAACAAATTTCCTCTGCTTGCATGTAGTCTTCAGCCTCTCTCAAGACCTCTTTCAAGGTGGAGCATTTCGTTCTGATTAGCTCATACTTAAAGTGACTACCATCCAGCAATCCTCGACAGAAATTATCCATAATCACTTCATCGGACAACCCCGGAATTTGGAGTGTCTCATTGTTAAACCTTCTCAAGTAACTCCTCAAACTTTCGTTTTTTCTWTGAGAAATCTTCCCCAGATGCATACTACTCTTTCGTTCTTGGCGGTTGGCCATGAAGTGGTGAAGAAATAATATGCTTAGTTCAGAAAAKTTGTTGATACACCCTGMYGGCAATCCACTAAACCACTTCTAAGCAACTCCCTTGAGAGTTGCGGGGAAGTATCTGCACCATGTGGCGTCATCAGCCTGTGTAGTTAGCATCAAATGCTTATACATGGCCAGGTGGTCTTCCGAATCGGACTTGCCATCATAAGCCTCCATGGTGGGGCATTTAACTTTGTGCATACGAGGGGCTAGCATTATCCCGGAAGAGAAAGGAGTTGTCTGAGACAAAGAGATGGACCGCAGCTGCTCACTGAGCTGGCCGCTCATCCCATGGGCACCTCCTAGAGGTGGCCCTCCGTCATGATGGGAGAGTGGAACCCTTGGTTCCTGAAATGAGTAGTCTCTAAACATCCTCAGCGAATGGGAGACATCGGAGTAAACGGGAGTAGACCCCATGGTAGAATGCTCTCTTGCCTGTTCGTTCTGCTCCCGAGCTCGCCTCTCCATTTTCTTCCTATCCAATAGATGCCTAACATCATTTCTTGCAGTATTCGCCTTTTTCCTTTCAATCAAGGTCCGCACATCCCCGGACACCGGGCCACTATGAGAGGATTTAGCCTCATCCTCCCAGTGAGCGCTCTGTGGAATATGCGAAGGGTTTCTCTTCTTAGTTGTCATTCTCGAACGAGTTTGCGGTGCTTTGAACTTCAAGGGTAAGGGCTTAGTTACCCTGAGTCCCGATTTTACTATCTCAGTACCCTTGCCAGTCTTCTCAATGGACTTGGGCAACTTCCCCTTCTTGGCCTCTTTCAGTCGTTGTTCCTTTTCTGCCTTCAGGGTCTCGTTTTCCTTGGTCAAGGAGCTTATGCGCTTTTGTAGTTCCTCAAACCCCTTGTTGATCTCCTCTTGTAAGGTTCTCTTGCTCACAAAATTCTCCTCTAACATTTCCTGAGTGACATATTCTAAATCTTCATTTCCTTCATCTAGGTCTAAGGTCGATCTCTTCCCCCGGTTGCGGTGTCTGCTCTTCATTTCCCGGAGGCATCTCATCGAAGAGTTCTCTCATCTTCTTCTTGATTGCTAATCTTGAGCCCTGAGCCTCTCCAAGCTTACTGAGACTCTTAGCTACTTTTGACTTCCTACTTTGGATCTTTGGTTCCTCATTCACATTAGGTGCCCTAGGCTCCTTAATCTCATCAGCCTCAGCCATTGTGAATTGCCTATCTCCCCACAGTCGGCGCCAACTGTTGTAGCCCTTAGCTCCCGAACAACAAGATTTGTAGATGCGTAAGGTAAGGAGGCAAATCCGCAATGCTATTCAAGCTGGTCCTCGTAGATGGGGATGGTGGCACCTACAAAAAGGAGAATAATCCTTATAGGATTATCTCCCCTCCGATGCTTAAGTAAGTATACGTCTAAGAGGGGGTAAATCAGTATTTAAGAGAGGATAAAGAGTTTTAACTGTGAGATTAATGTCTTGTCAATGATTACGCAATCATCAACACATTCCCCCATGAGGGGTATTTATAGAGCCTTGGGGGGATCACTTGGCCAATCATATTGTGCCAAATGTCACGATCCTAGGCTTTCTAGGGAGAATTTCCCATCCCATGTAGGGTGTAGATTGCATCGTCTTTATTGTAGTAGCCATTTTAGGAATTAGCCGTAAGTAATACGTAACCTCTCTAGCCCTTAGGCGTGCAGAGATCACGTACCCCTTAGGCATCTCACATGGAGTGCACGTGACTTTGAAGTCTAGGCCTCTAGCCGCATCAGTTTTGTTAGGGTTATCATGATTATTTTTCATCACTATATACCTATTATTATTTCTCACCATTATAAAATCAAAGTCAATTACAATGTAAACCCGTGCTTTGCACGGGCCAAATACTAGTTATTAATTCATTTATCTCCTAGATTCATTACTCCGCCTAAATTGATTTTGGTGAAACCCTAACTTTCTTTCAAGTTCAGTCAGATACTTAATATTTTTGATTTATTTTGTACCCCTCCTGGTTATTTGACTATTTTATTTGAAAACAGGAAATTGTGATTGCAATTAAGGTGTTGGACATGGACGTCAAAATTAAGGCAAGTTTTCTTAACCAGTTTCTGATCATCTTTTGTCTGTCTTTGTCCAAAACTTATGCGATGAATTCAGTCTAGACGACTTGCCAGTTTTCGTTTTCATTGATTTGATTTGATTAGTTGATTATTTACTTCTTGCAATTTACTTTGTTAAAATAATAATAACAATTAGGAAAAATTGCCAACAACTACCTACTTTTTTTATGACTTTGAAAACAACTACCCACTTTTTTTTTTAAAACAACTACCCACTTTTTTGAAAACTTTGCGAACCACTACCCATTAACGATTTGAAACTAACACCGTTAACACTAAACCACGAACCACCACGTCTGGAGTCCAACCACCCCAACCGCCACTTCTGGAGTCCAACCACCAACCGAGCGGCCACCAGCACCACCCCATTCAACACCACCCCAATTCAACACCACCCCCTTTGAAGTCACCCCCAGTTCGTTGCCACCCCCAATTCGAAAGCAATCCCGTCGTCCCCACCCTAATTTGAGACCGCCACTACTTTAATCGAACAACATATCCTTCGAAAATCAAAACCCCCAAATTAATTTGGGGTTTTGATTTTCAAATTAGGGTTTTGATTTTTGATTTGAGGGTTGCAAACATGCAATTAAGAGGGGTGGAGGTTCGTGTTTGGTGTTGGTGTTGCTCGATTGATGCGTGCGAGGTGTTTGGTGGTGTTTTCGTTGTGTACTTGTGTGTTTTGGGGTGGTTTCGTGGTGTAGTTGTGTGTTTTGGGGTGGTGCGTAGTTGTGGTGTGGTGGTTGCTCAATGGTGAGTGTTGCGAGAATTATGAGGGAGGCTAGAGGAGGGTGGTCGCAGAGGGGGCGGAGATGGTTTGTAGTGGTTCGTTGGGCTGTTGGGTTGCCGCTGGTTTGAGGGGGTGTGAAGGAGTGGTGCTGCGTGGTGTTGCAGATTTACTATGGTGTAGGACGTGGGCCGTACCCCCGCGTATAGCGGGCGCGCTGCTTGTATACATCGGTGCTTTGCGTGGGCTTGAGCCACGGAACTCGCAAGTGAGTGCGTTGGTAGTGTTGTCGAGTAAGGGAGTCACCACCGTGCCTATAAAGGTTATTCACGGACGCTCGAAACGTTGGTGCCAAATTAATGCCCACGTTCCGATCCAGTAACCAGTCGTGGGTTCGGGACATGGTACGAATCAGATCTGTAACCCAATTCGCCCGCATGTAGCGGCCTCTACTCGGTCTCATTGCAATTCATCATCACGGTTATTGAATGCACATAACTACATTTTAGCACCTTAGAAGCGTACTAACCTAAAGATTACTACGAAAGTGGGTTTCTACTTATACACAGAAACTACCTAACCTAGAAATTGTGACCACTTTGCGTTAATCAAATTAAAACGGTGCCTAAAAATCGGTTGTCCAATTAATCTGATTTAAGTGATTCACATAATTTTCGGTCTTTATTAGCAAAATATATACAAGTGATGTACAACCATGACAATGCGAAATATACGAAATACGATATACAAAATATATGTACAAACTAATCTGACCTTGAATCTACAAACAAAACAAATGTTAGTTCGTAATAAAAATGTGCAAAATGACCTCTCGCCGTGGATCGCTATACAAGACAAGAAAATCGATAGTATTGACAAGCGATAATAATAATGACAATGAAGTAAAAAAGAATGAAAACAACGAATTACGTTAACTACTCCTATATATTACATGGAATAATTAAGTAGTGAGTTTCTACATTTTTGTTAATTAGATTGAAACTCGTAATAGTTATCAATTAGATTGAGGAAATGAGAAATGAGTGTGTTTAGTGCGAGTAATCTCAGAAGTAAACCTTGTTATCGCTCGTTGGATCGAAACAGAATTGATGCTAGAACTAAGAATGTATGTGTTTAGAGCATAAGAGAGTGTGAGAGTGTGAATACGCAAGTTTAGGGACGTGTAAGTTGAATAGACGTGTGTGTCCGGTCTCGAAATGAGCAAGGCACGTATTAATAGGCACGAGGAGGAGAAATCGAGCGTATATAAGCAGAGGACCTGCGTATATACGCTCAAAGGAGCGTATATATGCAGGCCCTGCGTATATACGCTGCCTGGAGCGTATATACGCAGCCCCTGCGTATATACGCTCGATTATTCTCGACGATTTTGCGATTTCCTCCGATCTTATTTCGCATAATACGTGATTTGTCTTGATTTGCTTTGATTCGACGCACCTAGACACCCTTGCTCCCCAAGCAAGGAGTTCTAGAGTGTTCTAGAAGGTTCCACGTATTTCCGGGGTATTTTCTTGTGTATTTTGTATTTTTTTGTATTTTCTGCGTATAAAAACTTATAAAATCATAAAAAATAGAAAATCAGAAAAATAATCTAAAAATACTGGTGAGCTCAGAAAAATGTGAAGAGTGTGATGAAAATTAGAAATCAAGAGAATCACCAGTATAATTATTTTAAAACCTAAAAATAGAAAAGAAAATCCTAAAAAATAGAAATAATTAAAATAAATAAATAAAAGAAAATATTTTGCCCCCTTTATTTGTCCTTTGCTCAATAGTTCCGAGTATGACCTCACGTATTTCCAACTTTTGTGAGTTCAAAGCATCTTTTCTAAGGCGAAACAATCGCGAGACGCGGTATGTTTCATCACTGATTACTCTTTTGGGGAGACACTTTTAGGTGTCTACATATGGTGGTGCTGGTTGTGGTGCTGGTTGGTGCTGTAGGTGTTAGAGGGAAGGCGGTGGTAGGTGGCAGCAGTGAGAAGTGGTGGTTCGTGGTGGTTGAAAGAGTGAGAGTTAACTGTGTTATTTTCAAACCGTTAACGGGTAGTGGTTCGCAAAGTTTTCAAACAAAGTGGGTAGTTATTTTCRAAAAAAAAAACTGGGTAGTTGTTTTCAAAGTCGGAAAAAAAGTAGGTAGTTGTTGGCAATTTTTCCTAACAATTACAACATTTATTGTTAGTTTGTTACAACCCAGTCCTTTAAAAATCAAAATATCAATCCCTCCCATTGCTGATTCATGCATGTTACATTTTTAAGAAGATGATTGTGGGATGGCTGCAGGTAGATGTATTCGCATTACCTGGCTATGATGAGCCATTCACATTGGACGGTTTCAACTACTTTGATACCATATACAATGTCAAGTCTAAGATTTGTAAGAAATTGAGTGAATTTGGGTTGGCACTACATGATCCTGACCGTGTATTCATGGTATCATCAGAAGGACCCTTCTTGACAGACGATCACAAGACTTTAGGATCTTATTATCCTGAATCCTGTCAACATGACACTAACACTCTTTCCGTTCGTATATTTCCATTTCGTAAAGAAGTGCACGAGAGGGCTATGGAGGAGGGTCGTTGGCTGTCTAGGTGTAGAAAAGTGCGAGAAGAGAAGGAAGCAAAAGCAGAGGAGTGGGAGAGGGAGATGAGGAGGAAGAGGAGGAATTGAAGATGAATCATGGCTATTCGGATTCGGTTTCCGAAGCAAGACCTAAAACCAAGAATTTGCGACTCCACCTCCCTGATGTTGCTGACTTTGAAGACCTTGGCATTGATGGCAATCTCTAGTTGTACAGCGAAACAGGGTTTTCTCTTCCTATGGCATCTGTTGAGTCAGCCCAGTATGTCCGCACCTCTGCATCCTTTGTACTTTTGGCTCCAAATGACCAGATCTGGGAGACTCTGCAATCTTTGCCAACTCATGCCAAGTCCAAATACCTTATTATTCGGGTGAGTTGGGATGAATTGTCGTATCTTGTTCTGAGAGCAATCAAGTCATTCTACCCTCTTCTTCCCTTTGTCGCTATCACTGACTTAGACCCCCACTACCTCGACCTTTTAACGTTCCTTGACACCCCTACCGATTATATATACAGTTGCTATGGGTGGGAGATTCCATACTTGGACACTAGAGATGCATCTTAATTGATTCCTTATTATTTGGACATCAAGTGGCTCGGCCACAGGCCTTGTCAGTTGAATGGTCATCTCAGTCCCCCTACTACTGCTGATGCTTTTGATACTTCTGATGATGATGCCGCATGTCCTGGATCTGCTGCTTATGACTTCCGCAAGGTTATTCGCATGCTCAAGGTGAATCCCTGTCTGCGTAGGAAGGAAGAATGGTTAAAAGCATTGGACTGGCTTGACCACTATGGCAAGAGTGTACCGTTGAAGCCTAACTATTTCAATGGCAATTGCATCCCCGAGAAGCTATCTGCAAAGGATTGGGTTTAAAACCTACCTAGAACTAATCTAGGGAACTGTTGCTTTATATTTTAGTAGTGGATTTTCGTTTTATGTCAGATATTTAGATGTAACCACCACAGCATAAAGTAAAAGCTACGAACCACCACTAATTTCTCAAACACTAACATGTATTGCCAAACACAGACTAAATGGTAAATGAACACGGTATCTGATATGACAGGACACAAGTACACAATGTTGGTGAGAGACCCTGAGAGTTTTTACCTGGTTGATAGAGTCTTGTATTACTGACCTGTCCTCACTTAACACTTTCAAGCTGGGACCAACAAAAAGAGCCAAAGAATCAGTTTCTTCATATGAAGAACCACCATCAAATGAGTATTGAGTTATGTACTGAGTATAAACTTTTTAAAAATGAGAAACAACCATATGCACATATGAAGTCCCGTTACAGGATCATACTGTAGTCACAAAATGACAATAAACTCGGTCCAGTCAATAGTCAAGCAGGCATTCATCCATTTCTAACACCAGCAAGCCAGCTACCCAGCCTGGTCACTTCTTATAAAAGGTCAATGCTGATTCCTGATACAGCAGGAGTCTTAAGCTCTTAAACCCATCTAATATCGTCACCTTACTGCCTTACTTTGACTGCCCTTACATTTCTTTCAATATCCCAAATCAAACTTGTTGCCAAATTTAGACTCCACCATTGCTTTTATTTTTTAAATAATAAAGAAAATTTTATTATTTATTAACAATTGGGTACCAGTTTTTAGTATATCAATTGTCTAATATTGCAATTAGTGCTATCACTTGTCTAATATTGTCACGTGGAACGCTGCCGTGTGCCACTAGTTAAGGAAATAAAAGTCACAACTCACAAAGGAAAATACATTAACTAGAGCTGAAACTGAAAAGAGTAATTTGCTGAAGGGGAATTCTTCCAATCAGTCAATCGCTACTCTAGAAAAGAGTATTTTGTAGAAATTAAGAGCTGAAAGAGAGGGTTGGGATCAATGATAAACCATACTAAACCAATCATAAAGTCATATTACCACTAAATATTACATAATTCGTCAATAATCACAATAACGGGGGATTTCGTTGTCAACAAAGAAGCATACAAAATTTACATACAGATTCCGTGGTTGTATCAAAAAGAAATCCCCAATATGATATACACACACACACAAAAAATCATCCCAAAAAAAAAGAATAGAACTAATAATACATACAAATGAAACAAGACAACAAAGAATTTCACTTGCATGTAATTATTGCTTCACATCCTTCAACACACCCCCTTTTTCCAACTCACTCACAAGATCTCTAAGAGCAGGTACTTTCATCGCCAGAGTTCTATATAGTCTGGAATATCGAGCTCTTGTACCATCAGCAGTTCTTGCTAAGGCAAGTAAACTAAGAGCCTCTGGGAGCTCTGAGAATACACGCTTCATCTCCTCCAAAGTCATATTCTCCAGAACTGTTGGTCTTGGAACGACTCTCACAATTTCACCACCTTTAGGCTCCTGAACCTTAGCATCAGCTTTGACCACTAATTCTGAATTTGAGTTGGCTCCGCATTTAATAATAAAGGGGGTTGCGGAGCCAGTGTTGAATTGCAAAACATTCCACTGTGATACATCAGTTTCAACAGCATAGCCAAAAGTTGATGAAGGTTTATGATCATTGGAAGATTCAAAACGACCATCTTCTTCTGCAGCGGACTGAGTAAACAGTAAAAAAAAGTCAGGATCCACTCAAACAAACCAATATAGTCAGCACTTAAGTCCGGACTTGAAACAGATGATAAGGGAAATTACACATTAACATAAAACATCAACTGTAACACAGAATAATAAAAATCATGAATTTTGCATTTTAATTTAAAAATTAAGGAAAAACGGAAACAGATGGAAAATAAAGAGTGGGGGGATTCAAAAAAGAATACTAGACACAACAATATCAAATACCTCAACAATTGAGCGAGCCTCTGCAATTTGCTTCTGTGCACAGGGATGATCAATTTCAAGAAGTGATGGCATTTGTTCAGCAAGTTCATCCAGAGATGCAAGCATTGCTCTTTTTTTGTTTTTACTCAAGGAGTTTATGGAGGCTTGTCGTGTTATATCCTATCAATGAAAATTGTGCTCACTCATGTTATCATACTTGGGTGATCAATTCCTCAATCAAACGCACATTATGGACATAATAGACCAACCTTGACTTGAGACAAGATGCCATCAAGGGATATGAGAGATGCAAGTCTAGCATCTTCAGCCGCGCTAGATGGGTTAGGTATCGGCAAGCCACCACCTTCTAGTTGCAATAGAGCTGATTCACCTTTCATTTGTTGCAATATCTGATTGTGGAATGGAAAATCAATTAATTGTTGTGGTGTAAATGAAAGCACTAATGTCATCAAAGCTTAGCTTAGTATGGTCTACACAGGATTCTGTTAAAAGACTTGTATTGGACTACAATCCCTGTTCCTTCATAGTTACAACTTTTTAAGTAACCGTATGGATTAGTCTTTCAATGAGTTGTAATATTATTAAGTAGAAATCTAGGTCAAGCCCTTTCTAACCCCAACCCTAACAAGAGCTCCCCTTCAATAAACCACAGTAACAGTGAAGGAAAACGAATCCAACAAAGAGTACAAAAACATAATAAACCTGAGGGAAATTCCATTTGGTGCCCAAATTTTTTTGGATCCTACATTGTACCACTATAGTTTGAACCTTTTCTCTACCATAACATTTAAAAATTAAAAAAAAGTTAGTTGGGGTTAAAGAAGGTGAAGAATTTGCCTAGCTTTGTGTAGTTAAGGATTTGAGAGTCACTTTTGAACTAAAGGCAAAGTTCAAGGTCAAAATAAGTTTTAAAAACAAGTAGAATTTTCTAACACGGAAACTGAGGTGTTTCGAGCCTTTTTTTCCAAATCCAAATTCAAATTTAACCCTTAGGTCCAAGTGTCCAACATGACCCACAAAATTTACCTGAGCAATTCTTGCTACAAGGCATGGAAACAAGGCAAACCCCTAACGGCCCTAACACTATTTGATCGTTACAATATAGAAAAAGTCCAAACTATAGTAGTACCATGTAGAATACAAAAAACAAAAAGGTTCTAAATTGAAAATCTCAAAAGGTAACAGCATGTAAAAGTCAACAGATGCACATTAACATAACCGACAATAACACAAAAGAGCTAAAAAATAGATTACAAAATTTTTATGTAAAGAACTGTACCTTTCGTCTCTTATGATCAACAGACTCAAGAGCAGAACGCAACTTCGCCACCTGGGCTGGATCTTCTGCCAGTTCCATAGCCAAGGTGCCTGCTATATCCTGATAAAGAAAATTGCAGTTATCGATGAATTTGTTTTTAGCTATTAGATGAAACCACAGTTTCTCTTACTAACTATAATAATAAGGGGACTATCGTGTTGGCACCATATACCTTTAAATGCTGCAGCTGAGATGTGTAAACCCGTTTTGTATACTCAGATAACAATTGACCAAGTGCGTCAGTACTGGGAGGCAACGCTGCACCAAGTCCAGCCATCCAACCATCCATTATCGCAGTTGAGAGGAGCTCTAACTGGCCAGCAGTACCAGCCATTGCATCATCACCAGTAACTGAAAGAAAGTCAAAATTCTCAGCCAGCCATGATCTGATTTGGCGCTGTAGCTCCCCAGCCGGTGTATGGACAAAGAGAGCAGCAAGAACCTTATTTCCAATAGCAAAGGCTTTGGCCTCCTCTGTTATCTCCCGAAGTTTTCCACCAGTTACATGCTGCCTCCAAGTTTCCTGTAGGATAGCAAATTGAATTAACATAATTCATGTAAAAAAAACAAACAAAAAAGAGATTATGATAAATAGATAGAGAGAAAGCAGGAGAAAAAAAAGTGGCATTCAATGCATTATATACTGAGGTTGTACCGTAGAAATACAAAATTAACATTTTGGACATGCTTGATATAACCCTTTGTTTGGTATAACCCTTTGTGGAAACTTAGGGAAAGGAATGGAATGGAAATCGAGGGATGAATTATCCTTCATTTGGATAACAAATGAGGAACGGAATTGGAGGAGAGAGTAATAGAGGAAATAAACTGAAAGAAATTAAACTCTCCAAGAACGGAGAGAAATGGAAGGAAAACTCATCATTCTTGGAATAGACTCGCTGTTCCAAGAACTAGATTTTGCTTGTGGCTATGTTTTCAAGCCAGATTGCCCACGAAAGATAGAATGTTTAATCATGGTGTTCGCAATTATGTTGGGTGTGTTCTGTGTGAAAGAGGTCTGGAGTCATTAGAACATCTCTTCTTCTCTAGGACTGCCATGCACCTCTGAGATTGAAGTGGCCTATGAGATCTCCTCTGTTGCTGATCAGCTGGATTTATAACCAGAAGCATCTTTCCGTATTCCAGAAGAATGTGTATACTGCTGTGATTAAACTAAATTTGGTATGCTAGGAATCAAATGTTATGGGCTGGGAAGCTTATTGATGTAAATAACACAATTTTGCAGGCTACTTATAGTGTTAAGAATAGAATAGTTCAAATCTTACCAAAGAAAGTAAAGGAGAGTGAGAAAAAGTGGTTAGTTGCTTTGTATAGTTAAATGGTTGCTGTCTTTTCTGTTCTTGGCTGTTGCCTAGACTTTGAATGACTTAGGTTGTAATGTTTTTGTTTTGAACTTAATATATCCCTTACTTACTGACCAAAAAAAACAAAAAAATAAAAACTCATCTTTCTTCCCTCCCCTCTCTTTCTCTTCCCTGTAAAGGTAAATACCTAAGGAGAAAAGATAAAGCAAAAGAAGATCGACAGAGATGGTTGTGAATCTTGTGATCAGCGAAAAGAGTGAAGGAACTGTTACCCTTCAAATGAGAGTTATAACTTACAAGTTGCCCATGACCCATCCTTAATTCCCACACCACCACCACCACCACCCCAGCAAGTATAAATTAATAAATAATTAACTAAACAAGCCCATAGAGTAATGACAACCTCGTCAATGCCTCGTAGCTTCAAGACCACAGAGGAAAACTTGGACTTCTTTTCCTGCTTTATATTTACTCTAAAGCCTTGAATTTGCCCCTCAACCAAAGAATTTCTTGGGCTCGATCCATAACGCACAGGAGATCTTCCAGGGCTGTTTCCACGACTAGAGCTCCTACTTCTTCCATTACCTGCCCTCTCTAGGAATCTCTCCACTGGAGCAACCTAAAGAAGAAATTTATTCGTTAACAGCTTACACACTGTTTTGCACAGTGATTTGAACAAGAAAATAAAATTCAAACAAAAATAAGACAATATCATACATTACCTTGATGGACTGAAGCTCTGGAGATCGAGCAATCAAAGATCGTATATACAATATCCTTACACGAGACACAAGCATAGTATCCATCACCCTCTTTGGCTCCATTTTACGAATAAATGAAAAGACAGCATCTCTAATTTCTGCAAGTATTTCATGTTCTCTAGAGGCACCGGCTTTTATAACAGCTGCGAGTACCTGAAATTTAGCATATAGTTCAAAACTTTACATTGCAAAATTCTATCCACAATCAACTAATATATGCATGAAACATGGATTGCAAAACACATAAAACCTCGAAATTAATACAAATAAACTCTCTACACCATTTCGTAACTAACATTCAAGTGTTTTTATTCATTAACTTAGGCTCAGTTTCTTTGGACTAAAATGAACCTGACCTAAATTGAATTGAAATGAATATTTTATGAGCGAAGGAAAGTAGGTTAGGTAACTGAAGTACCAAGCAATTAATTCCAAAGAAACAGGGCCCTAGTGTCACATGTACAGAAGCATCAAAATTGAAGCCCTAAATTCAGGATTATTTTGCATATACTGAAGTCCTTCAACAAAGTTGGTATTTTGGGGTGTTCTTTTACACTTCCGGTTAATCATCAGATTTGTTGTGAAAGAAGTATATCAGCTTTATTGCCATTGATATAATGCATTCGATGATCAAATAAAGTCTGCAAGTTSAATCAGGAATGAATCAAACTCCCCATCATTTTCCCCCAATGACCTTTTACCTGAGACAGTATGAAAAACGACGCTGATTACCAGGCTGTTTGAGAAAGAGAGTGACTATAGTCTAGGCCTCTAGRGTAGATTGGTTTAGGGAAGGTAGCATCATCATCAGATTCACTATGCTTTCCAAAGCTAAATTTTTTACCTTTATTTTAAAGAAGCTATTTTATAAAATTTGGTTTGCTTGGAGTTGGGACATTTTCCATTATGCAGTATTCCCTCAAATTTGAGATATTTGTTATTGGCTTGGAGTTGGGCAATTTGCCATTATGTAATATTCTCCACCCCCCCCCCCCCCTTCTCTCTCTCTCTTTCTCTCTCTCACACACACACACACACACACTCTCATAATGAACAGACAATATACCCACCAGGAATGTCACATTTACAGTTTTGTCTACAAAATACAACACTTCACTAAATTGGATCTGCTTAAAAGACTATTGTAGATAGTCATAAGGCAAACTGGAACAGATAATTTCCAATGTAGCACGCATTTCAAGGACTGTACCAGCATCAGAAGCTTGTTTGCGCCATCTGAAATAGCAGCCAAACCCTCATACTGATCAGGATCAAAATCATTCAAGGCAGCAGTGAGATATTCTCCAGCTGGCGTGGTTTTTGCTATCTCATTTCCAGTTTTAACCAAAGCAACAGACATTTCTCCCTTACTACCAGCTGTTGACCCGGAAACCATTTGAGCTGAATGTCCAGTGCCATTACCAGTTTTGCTCCTAGTCACATGACAATAAAAAATGTAATATGCATTTAAATACTCGTTACACTAGTAAAAAGCAAAGCACGTGTGGGGAAGTGTTAAGAAGGAAAGGTGGAATCAGAATCAGGCATCTGTCAGCACAATCAGAACCCAAAACTACCAAAATAGTACAATAATGCCTCATCTATCCCGCCACAGAGAGCTCATGTACATAGGCCAACAAACAAATCTATGCAAGAATAAATGAAAATATAAAGGAATTAAAAATATAATGTACCTGGCCATGTCCTGTGTCTGGGCATTCGAGTCCCGTCTAGACAATGGACTTGACACCTGACTCAAATAAAAGCAAGCAAAGAATTATAGCATACTTAGCAGTCACCAAATTAACATTTGATAATAGAATGCAATTGGCTGTAGAGAGAATAAGCACGAAATCAAAACAACTGATCTTTATCTTTGATGACCGGCAAAAAATTGCCTTGTACAACTATTAGGATAGAAATGTGCTTTGAAGTACCAGTATCCATATATAATAAATCTGTTCCAATCATCTTAAAACACAGAATAACACTCCACACCCTTTAGAAATGGCCTAAGGGTTAGAGAAACAACTTGACATTTTATAGTACGTAAAAGCCAACAAGGTTAACATGCCACCTAATTTTTTTTCACAGGATTAACTAACATAATTGTGTCATGGTTTCCTCTTAAGACCAAAGAATACTATTTATCTCAAGATTCTCAGCACAACCTCAACTGCAGTCCTGCAAGTGATTTTAAAAAAGCTTTGGTCCAAATACACATTAAATATAAAATTGTTTCATTTCAGCTTTCCAAGTCTACATTCTCAAAGATTGAGAAAATGCCACATATTGAGTGGCAACTCGCCACCCAACCAAAACAGTGCAGTCAATATACGAGCTTTATGAATTTAGATATCTCTGATGTAAGGTACTTCTTCCATTCTAATTCTATCGTTGTAATTTGTAAACTACTTTTCAGCCAGACAGCCATTTTGCGAAGTGCGCTAAAAAAAATTAAACCTTAAGCAAGTCGTTTTTGACATTAGGCATGTCTTTAAGTTAAGTACAACAAAAAATATTGAGCAGAGATAGTAATAAACATGAGTACACTAGGCTATATGAAATCGTTATCATTAGTTGCATATTGTAAGTGTGTTTCTATCTAAATGTGAATGCTCATATTTGAGTGTGTAAATATAGACAGCCAAAGATTAACTGATCTACCTGGGATGATCCGGCAGAAGCCGCTTTTCCAGTCAGTCTGTCAAATAATTTCTCATTTTCCTCATGCAACCTCTGTAATGGAAATGTAGACAGTTCATATCATCAGGCAAAATAAAAAAGTTAAACATAAGCAACATATATCATACAGAGAAGAAAAGACTCCAAGTAACACTTCTTGCAAGATAAAACATAATTTACAGCTAAATGAGGGAGGTATGCTAGCCTTAAAAACCGAAAAAAGGGTACAAAATATGCTACTGAATTTAGAAGGGTCAATATGCAACTTTTATTGCCGATTCCTGACTTTCTTCCATTCATTGAGAAAGATGCTACTATGCTAGTAACAGTAATTAATATGATTGTGCAACAGGGAACTATCATTGGAAAGTGGACCAACGCTTGAATATTCCGAGATAATCATGAATGGTATCTTTCACCAAAGCAGTCTGTTGAACCTTTAAAGGATACAGGGCTAGTAGAATAAATCAATAAATAAATAAAACCGAAAGCTGAAAACTGGCATTTGCTTGCATGCATCCACACTTAAAACTTAAAAGATTGCCCAGAAGAAAATTATAAAACAAAAGTATAACAAATATGGAGCACAAAACAGCAAGCTCCATCACAAAGAAAAACAGCAAAATGCCACATACCTCAATCAGAGCATCGCGTTTTGAAAGTTCTTCTTCAAGCTTTTTTGTAACACCTGAAGAATCAACATTATCCACTGTAACCTTCAAATTTGATTCAGTCACACTCCCTGATCTACTTTCAGCAGATCTAAGAGTCTCATTTAATTGTTTTTCTAAGCCTTCAACTTTCTCCTACATTGACAAAAAATAAAGGAGTTAAAAAATGATTTGCACACAATATTGTTTTTTGAAAGTTCAAAGGCATCAATAATCAACACAAAAATCTCTTGAAATGACATATACAAACTGCCATGACATAAAGTATAATAAATAAGAGCATGTGCCCTGAAATTCAATGATATTGGAAATTTTGCAGTTTCAACTCATCAGCTAAGAGGGAAAAAGATTTTGAAACAAAACTGCATAAAAAGAAACAGCTCCTTGCATAAGCACAAGAAGATATCCATACTTGCATCAAGCATACAAGAAAAGGATAGGATGATATGATTTTCTGTTTAGGTATTCTATCTCTTTAAGTTAGTGAATGACCAAAAGACATGGATATGGACATGGACGTGCATGAAAAAAGACAGCACATGTCACCCTGACATGGACATGGACGTACATTTCCTCAGAGAATCAGCACATGTCAACTTGAGATATTCACTTAAATGTACTCCCTCCGTTCTGATTTATTCTTTACGTTTGTAAAATTGCACGTCAATTAAGAGAAATTAGTATTTGAATAAATTATGTTGGTATTACTTGGAAGTTGTATTATTCTTTTAATTTGTTTGACATGTGTGTAGTAAAATTAAAGTAAATATTTTCATATTTAAAAATAAGTGGAGGAGATAAGTTTGGGTGGAAGATTGAGAATAATGAGAAAATAAAAAAGGGGTAATATGAGATATTTTAGGAGTAAAAGTAACATTAATGAGTAAAAAAGTAAAGTATGAAAAAGGAAATAAAACAAACGTAAAAATAAAAGGGAACACCAAAAAAGAAACGTAAAGAAAAAACTGGAACCGAGGGAGTAGATACAATTGATTTAGGGAAACAAAATTAAACCTACAAATCTCATATGCATGGTTTCAGTTTATTGAATAGAGCAGGTGATGAACTGTTAAACACATACCCTCCTTTTGCCTTCAGAAGTTTCGGATAAACAAATACTTAACCAAGGTTAGACAAAGAAAATATGAAATTTTCACAAAATGGAGGCCAGATTGCAACCAATGACCCCATCAACAACGACACCCTTTCTAATGGTAAGACACATACAGATGTCCAGAACAGACCATCACCATCAGTCAAGCATCAAACTCCAACCATTCTAGTTAGGACTGCATACGTTAAACTTTATTTACATTTTCATCTCTTATGAATTACAATGCACCCAATCTTATATATTTCATCACATGATCACATTATGCAATCTAGAGCTACCTCCTTGATTTAAAGAAGAAAATGGAAAGGCATACTCTCAATGGCCTATATGTAAATTATCTCCTAATAAGATGACTTGAAATCCAAGAATTTTTTAGACTTCAGAATGTTAGTATTATTCTATTTTAATGAATGCAGAGCATAACCAAATACAGAAGTACCTCAAGGACATATGACAAAATAAATCACTCTTTATCACCAACGTAGCAGAAGAAGCTGATAAGTGACAAAATTATGTTGTACCAACCTGCAAGTTTTGAATTGTCAAGTCTCTTTTTTGTATTTGCGACTTTTGTTCTTGTTCGGCTTGCAATAATTGAGCAACTTGATTCCTTAGTTGTGCATTTTGGTCTTTTTCAATCTTATGTTTGTCAACAAGCATAATATTTTCCGACTGCACCATAAAAAGGGAAAGTAGACAATAAAAAATATGTTGAAATAAGCTCGCAAGTCCTGAGCCAGTAAATTTTTAGCAATATTCATCCTTAAGGTTAGTTCTTACTAAATTTTAAATTATACTTAGTATTAAATTAACTACACAATATAGTTGTAATTTTTAGAGCAGACCATTTACCATAAAAAGAAAGGATGCAAGTATATTGCAACTTCATAATTAGGAAAAGGATGCAAGTAAAAGAGAATGGAGGAAGTATTAAATTAACCAGACTAGTAAACCCCAAAAGATAATTTATAGTGCAAAGGAATTTAGAGATGAGACCTTCAAATCTGACTGTAAGGTAAATGAAACCTTCCATGCCTTTTGAACTTCATTAAATAAGAGGACACACTGATCATTTGCTTCTTTGAGTGTTTGCTGCAAACTAATGACCTCTTGCTTCAGGTCAAGAAGTTCCTTTTCTTTTTCATAAAGCTCTTTACGTGCATCATTTGCCTGAAATTTCATAAACCATAAGTTGAAACATTAAATTTATATAGCAGCAGACAATCCAGTTACAAGCAGTGTGACTAAAGACTATCAGAAATGGACTCACGATATCTCTCCATTTCTTTATTGTATCTCTATTTCCAAGGCTCAAAACAGTACTTCGGGCTCTGGAAGAGTAGTTGAGGGACGATAAAGTTTCAGACAAATTAGAAACATCTGGACATATATTGACGATAATTACAGTTTTGGAGCTTCCACCTATAGCAAATTTAATATAAAACCATTACATTCAATTTCACTATAATTGAACTTGAATCAACAAATGAAAAAAATTAATACACAAATACTAAGAATATCATGAAAAATATAATTTCAGGAAAGCACCATAGAAATTTCCATAAATGCAAAATGGGTTCTCTCTTTTGCCCTCCCTCTCTCTTCGCTCATATTTCCTTATTTCAATTATCACTCAAGTCATGACTCACCACCTCTGATTATCAACTGTGCCAAGACAAGTCCGATGTGCAATTTTTCAACACACCAGTAATCCAAAATTAACAATCTTCCATTATACAATGGCCTTTAAACAAACCTCTACAATTATTTTCTCATTTAAAGCCCCACTAAATTTTTGAAAAGTCACAACTCACAAGTCACAATTAATGCTGTACATACCTCTAAAATTTTTCATTGTTTTGACACAACTCACAAGTGTCAATGAGACTGTTACTTTGGTGTCAAGGGATTAATTGGAGTAACCTATTAAAGGAAAAATTGGCACCAACTGTCCAAATATTGATAATATTTTATAAACAAACCCAACTGTTGAATAACTTAAAATAGATCGCAACTCCCATGGGTATCATTGTATCATCCAATAACGGTCTAAAGGGTACTTATAACTAGTTGAAAAGGTAAAAAGCATTAAAGGATTTAAATCACAATCCTGTTCTTTCAAAAGTCTTCTCTCTATCAGACCATTATTAATTAGTACCTTCATTTTATTTTTGTACATTTTCAATGAGTCAAAAGTCATGTTGGACCATTATGAGTTAATCAATAGTTGGGATTATTTCAAAAAGACTTGTTATAGACTTATAGTTGGCTGCTCTTATCAATATTTCCTTCAAAAAACATCACAAATACAATTACACTAAATTTCATTGCTGTTATAGTGGTAATCTATCATTTTACTGGAATGAAAAAGAAACGTTTAAATGTTTGTTGGACATTCTAAAAAGTACAAGATGTCACATAGGGAAAATAACATTAAAAACATTGAAAGACTGAATAAGCAAGAAAAAACCATTACTCCAAAAATAAATAAAAATACGCCCAATACTTTAAATAAAATACCCTCAGGCTCTCACCTATTGAATCAGCAAGTAGCTTGGTAAGAAGTGAATTATCATATGGGACATCATCTTTCTTTGATGTTACAGAAGACACAACATCTCCCAATCTGCAAATTAAGTACTGTATAAATCAGCAGAAACAATAGTGACGCTGACAGACATTCATAGTCACAATAACGATGTTAAAGTTCTTCAATATAGATTGGCTACCATGCAACCATGTTACACATCCGAGCCTAGGAAAAATCATTAAATCAACCCGAGCCACAATGAAATTTCAAGGTAAAGAGAAAGCAAACTTATATTCTCCATGCCCTATTCCAGGTACAGGGATGTGGTGATATCACAAGATTTTAAAATCAATAGTAAAGGACTATATATTAATAATATCCTAAAAAGATTTGTAAAAGAGCATAAACTTTTTACGACCAGTCATAAAATGAATCAATTGATCAAACGTGGTTCCAAATAAGCATGATATACAAAAATATATAATGAGAAAACAGAAAACTGAAAACATTAATAACTAAATAAGTACTTAAAGGATCAACCAGGTACTTCATCGGTCAATATATACCCATAACAAGGGGTTTGCCTTTGTAAAACTATCAAAATGAATACTTTGCATTTCAACATATGAAACTTAACAAGTGACATTGTTACATATTAACATTAAGATCAAAAACTGAAGAAACTGAAGTTGCCAACAGAGAGACAACTCACACTGAAAGTGATTGCATAACATGCAATAGGTCAGTTACACGTTCGCCAGACTCGTCGTCAGTGGTCAAGCACTCGCTTCCTGCTAAGTCAACCAGTGAAAGTTTGCTGTACAAGTTCTCTCCAGTGATAGCATTGTTATAATATATATGAATGGTCACAATCCTGGGAACAACCATCACAACAGTGACATAGGTCAGAGAGAAATCATATCCAAATTATAAACACCATTCGGAGCAAAATTGTAAAGCATAACATCAAATTCAGTTGTAGAAAATCTTACAGCATTTAATGATTCAAATCCCTCAGTTAGAATTCGAAATTTTAAACTTTCTAATATATGAAAAAAAAATTGCATGCATGCATTGTTTGAAGCTTATATGCAAGAGCCATCCAGTAGGCTAGTCAGTGTTCAGCTAGTTTTCCATGTGTAATCATTACTAGACCATAAAAGACAACTCAAAGAGTTCACACACTCAATTAGAATAAGATACAGTGCTTAATACTAATTGGATGAAATATTCATCCTCAAAGAAAGCAATAATCTAGGCATGTTAATCGTCTTAGAGCTTCCAATATACCTTGTTCTCAGAGAACAAAGCTACAAAAGGCAATCACGACACGCAATATTGCATCACCGACTGAAAAGCTTGGCAAGCACAATGTATATGGAGAGACTTTGTACACAACTACATAATGTATATGGAAAGACTTTGTACACAATGTATATGGAAAAACTTTGTAGTTTGTAGTGTACAGGTTGATACACTGAAATAATTAATAATTTAACAGCAATTAGGGAAGTTTTAACGTTTAAGTTTAAACCATACAGATGAGAAACATTGAGCTTTAGTGCATCAGAGCCCCGATTCTGCAGAGCTGTTTTCAGTACTCTTGAAAAACCCACAGGATTATCAACTTTCTCAGACACAAATTCAAATAAAGAACCCGGTGATCCCATCCGAACTTTCTGTGAACTCCTTCCAGAGGAAGCAAGCAAATCCTTAACCTATGGATTCCAACAAACCAGAAGGGATTTCAAAGCTTGTGAATTCAAGAAAAAAACGCAACCTTTAAAAAAGGCTCAAGGCCCAAAAACAAACACCAACCTGTTCATTATACAGCTCAAAAACAGTGAGATAAAAACTGAACCGTGAAGCAGTAGTGCTTTCCATGTTAGATAAATCAAAAAGTTCCTCGAAACATCGGACATATAAACCACGATCATGGCTAGGTCCTTCCTGTGACAGATGCAAACTTACTCAAATTGGATGACATTAATTGATTTATTTGAAGATTATAAAGATACTATAAAACAGCCTCAGAATTATACATACACAAGCAGAAATGTGTACGTAACTTAGCCGGAAAGAATTGGAGAACACAAACACTTGTCAAACAAGACACCAATTTCTCATCATATGTACTTTTTTCTCCATCGAGTATAAATGTGGCAGAACAATATAATTTTAAAAAAATTAAAAAATAATAAAACTAATCTCTTGGAGATTCAGCTTATTTTCCTTCTGACTATCACTTTTATGTAATCTCCAAGCTTAAAAATTTTAGCATAAGAATACTAATTGGAATAGCAACCTAGCTTCCAGTTTTTCCCATAACGTATCAGGAAAGTGCCTATGTAGTTGCTTCCCATGCCAATTGCCTAGCAAGCACCCTAACAAACTGGATTATAATCATTACTGACTACAAATAGATTATTTTCATTGATGACTAGGGAAAAAAAAGAAACAAAAAAAAAAGTGAGAGACAGAAAGAGCCAAAGAGAAAATTGAGAGAAAAGCATGATAGGTACTACATTTCAGGTAGTTCAGGAACTCGGGAAGTGAGAATACTTTAAGCTTATAGCTTAAATTTTATGTCAGGGTATAAGTACTTTAATAATGACGTACCTACTCCAATTCTTCAATTATGAAGCACTACTGAGATTAATAACGAATGGTAACAACGTGCTTTTTCAACAGCTCGACAAATTCCTAGTAGTAGCAGTGGTTGACTGGTTGCACACACAAAGATATTTCCCAACCATACTACTAACAAAGTACCCACTACGAGTCAGCAAATATGGTTTTCCTATGATGACAACTGAAGACAAGCCTCCATATTTGTTGAGTCCCAAAGGTTGAAGCTTAAATAGCTAACATAAACACATTTCTCCATCAAGCTAACAATTTGTGGAAACTAGACCACTAGAGGTAAAGTTTATTGGAAGTGTCTTCTTGGAGACTAAGCAAACTATAGCGAGGGATAGTTATAAAATTTATAAGGTTTTACTACTGTGGTAAACCAGTATAGCAGAGGCACAAAGTCTGAGATCCATTGTAGGTAGCAAAATAGTCAGACTAGTACCTATGAGCAACTCATATATTCAATGCATGATATCATGAACATTGTCTGATTGCATGCAATGAAAGACAACCATAATAATTGTTGTATACCATTGGACAAGGCAAATAGATCGACAAGTGAACACACAAATATGCACACGCATAAAGAGAGAGACAAAAAGTGAGACAAACCAGTGTATGAGTCTTTCCGGAACGAGTTTGCCCATAAGCAAATATGGATACATTAAAGCCGTCTAACGCAGACTGTACAAACGGTTGAACATCGGTGAAGACTTCAGCTGCATTTAAAAACTTTAATATTAAGATACCTCAAAGCATGGCTATAACCCATTAAAACTTAATTAGTGCAGTTCCAGCTTACACTGCCCAACGTGTGGTCCATACACCCGGTCAAGTTCAAAATCCTTCTTAGGATTGGTCAATGTCTCATCACCAGTATCAACACGAACAGTGCATTCATCAGGAAATTCAACAACGGATGAGCCTTCATTTTCAAATAATGGTCTTGTACGACAAAAAACCTTTACATTTCCTGAATACAAAAGCCCTTGTTATATATCAACCAAAAGAATACATGGATAGCCTGCGTATACTAGCTACAAAATAACATAACTAGCAGTTCCAATGACCATTACTTTCAAACAAGAATCATGCTTTCAGAAAGTAAGACACAAAAATATGCAGAAGGAAGGCCGTGACAGTGACAGATCACTCACAGAAATTATGAATACCTTTGGCTGTCAATAAGTCATTGAACAACCTTTTCTTCTCGCTTATCAGAAGGGTAATTCTTCCCTCAGTTTCAAGGGCAGCCTGATCTGAGAGGGAAAAAAAGATTAAAAATTATTTGAATCCTGCAATTCTGTACAAATGCATAAAAAATACCACATAAAAGACTCCAAAAGTATATACCCAACATCCCAAAACAAAATGAAGTTAACACATGGACATAACTAGTACAAGCAAGAAATTACATTTCGATCGCGGAATGAAGCAAACTATTGACCATATACATATAGAAGATGCAAAGTACTAATCTGGCATCAAAACTGAAAAACTGGGTGGTAGTCAGGTTGTACAATAACATAAATCTTACAACAAAACAAGATGACACAACAGTGATAACCAAAGAGAACTTGGTTTGAAACAACTAACTTGAAGTTGCAAGCTCAAAAGTCAAAACCATCAAAAAGTTATAACAAGAGCATTACTCACCCAGTTTGCGTGATTTATCAGCGAGTGTTCCTAGATAACGCATCAATCGATCAAGCTTAGCATTAGAATACTCCTGAAGATCACTGGCCTCCTGTCTCAAAACTGCATAATCTTCTCTCGCAAACTGCCATCATAAGTATTGGTTGAAATCATTGAATACACACAACAACTCATACAAATACATAGAAGTACACCACTGCAAGTCTGCAATGTCCAATTCTCAAGGCAGAGGAAGAAAATATAATGGGGGGAAAACATTGTAATAAGAACTAAAATCAACAACTAAAGCTCCACAGCTTTTGCACTAAAGGCCTAGAAGAAATTTAAATAAACAAATATTATACATAAATGTAACAATAACATTGGACAAATAAGGTCAGCATGATTTCAAACATATTTCTTCATTGGTCAATTACGGAATAGTATATTGGGTAAACAAGAAATAGAGCGATTACTCATTTTCCTACCATGCCCAAGTTAAATTCATTAAATAGACGAGGAGTAGATTGAGACCTTTAAACAGTTTAAGTGTTAAACGAAAAATCCAAAAACAGCAAACAAGAGTACACGACGGTGATTGCAACAAGGGAGGCTAGCACATCCTAAATTATCAAGGAAAACAACAAATACAACAGTATCACATGGCCCGTTGAAAGACTTGAAACAGAGGTTAGCCATCAGCAGTAATTAAGTTTTAAAGCTACTACACAAGAAGCTTCTCCCCATTGTTGCAAATACATTAAGCCAGCTACTCATAATCCAAACGAAAATCACCACAATAATATTTGGAGGATCTTGACCAGCCACTTCTCAATTCCCACACAATTAAGTATCAACTAAGATCAGCCAAAACCATTTGCATTAATAATTAATGTTCAAGTCCATGACTTCATTCTATGTCAAACAATAACAAAACTAAGAAATTCCAAGTTACCCAACTGATAAGCACCACTATATTTTCCAAGGCCCTAGAATCCACAATGTTGTTACATCTGATCAAGTCGTACTCCATATTAAAAATACCAGTATATAGAGGTGAAACCTTCGCATCAATTCAAGATTAATGATCAAAGAGCTAAGACTAAATACTCACCATAAATGGATGTGTCCATCCAAGGTCGAACACTAAGCTACAATATATAAAAAAATCAAGAAGCTTCCACATAGCAGATGTGTTACTCTGACACCTTCATTTACTTCACACATTGCCCAACCTGACACTTGGACACTTCATTTTGAACCAAAAACTTCAATTTTTCCTACAAAATATCCGAGTCTGACACTTAGGAGACACTTCCTCTGAATATAAATAGCTTAAGCTAGCAGGCTACAAGCAACCCACATGAGCCGCAAATGTCCAACACCACACTTGGATACTTCAATTTGAATAAAAAAAAAAAAACTTCACTTAGGATACTTGTATCTGAGTAGACACTTAACCCGAATACAAACAACTTAAAGCTAGCAGACTACAAGCAACACAGATGAGCCGCAAGTGTCAAACATGACTCCCGACTCATTAGCTCATAAGATCAACCCTTCAGAAGAGGACTCATTCATATCTTCAATAGAAACTTCCAATTTAGAAAACTTCAAATTCAAACAGCTAAGAGTTACTTACGAGTGCCATACCACAATTAGTATCATTAAACATCACATATTCACATCATCAATTAACAGCAAAACAGCATTTTCATCATCAACCTCTAATCCGCAAAACTAAATTAAAATTTGAAATAAATAAAAAAAAAATGAAAAAAATGAAACAGTGAGAACCTTAAGATTATCTTCAAGTTTCTGAAGCTTAGAAACAACAAGATGCTTAGAAAGCTGAGAAGAGGGCGAAATCGAAGACGAAATCGAGTATCTTCGAGGTGGTCTACTCTGACTATCAGCGACCTCATACGACGTCGTTTTCTTGGGCTCGAATCCTTTAACATTCCAACTCCAACTATTGTTCCTTTCCGCCATTGCTGATTCTGGCGAAAACCTCAAACCCTAAATTAGGAAACTTATCTGGCTAAATTAGCAGTTAGAAGTAGAGAGAGAAAGTGAGTGAATGAAGGAATGAATGCTTCTTCACTCAATCTCTTCTTCTGTGTGTTGTGTACTTGTTTTGCGCTGTTTTTCTCTCTCTTCGAAGTTGTTTTGTTTGTCCGAAAATTGGTTTTTTATTTTTATTTTTGTGTAATTTTAAAATTTTGTTGGGGGGTTGTTTGGTTTCGCTTTAGGAGAGAAAAAGGCAAGAATTCAATTTTCAAAAACGAAAGGAGGGTGACTGGGTGATGGGACCGAAACGGCGTCGTGTGAGGAGTAACGTGGAATTATGTCTTTCATGTGAAGGATGTGCGCTTATAATGAGCTCACGCTTCGCTATCAAAAAGCACTGGTGTTATTCGGACTTAAATATAAATGAGTCGGACAGAATTACATAGTTGGATTGGATAAGATGGCACCTAAGTGGTCATTGAAGCTTGGGTGTCTTGCTTGTTCTAACGGGGCATTTGACAAATGAAAATGAGAATTATAAGGTGAGAATTTGTAAAAATAATCACAATCAATTGTTTAGTATGTTCGTGGGAATAAAATTGAAAATTTTGAAATCCCTTGTTTGGTTCGTGGGATTAAAGTGGAGATAAAATTAAAAGTTTATCAATTTACCCTTTTATAAGTGAAGTAAGGTAAGATGTCAATTAATAGATAGGGATATTTTCGTTTTTCCATCAAAATAATTTCGTTCCCACCATTTTATTACATACCCCATATGTAATAAAACATGGGAAATACAACCTTGTTGAGATGATTTTGCACTTCACCAACAACCGCCCAATATTGTTTTTGATTCGGTAGGGGGTTGCTTTTAAAACTTGTGATATTCGATTGAGAAATTGATGAAAAAATTAATTAATTTTGATTCAATTTCGCAATTTCTGGGAAAAAAATTMTTTCCTTAATTTTTATTTTTAGTACATTTTGATGATAAAGGTATGATTATTTCCTATTATGATTAGTTAATAATTGTTTATGATTTTGGCATTTCCATGATAATAATTTTATAATTGTCATTGTTTTAGTATATTTTCATGATAATATTATGAATTTATGATTACAATTTTAAGTGCATTCACTTTTGTAGACAACAAATATAGTGGCTCCCCTTCAGGTTCAATGACGAATAGTGACTAGCTAACACATGTCATGGCACGACGATTCCCTAAAATGGTAAAGTTTCCTCTAAACACAATTTCCTAAGACCTAGAGACTTTCGATCTTAGGCATTCAGTCACTCTTCTTGAAGCCTTAGCTTAGGGTGCATTCGGCATTAAGTTAGTTAAAACAACTATGAAACCTTCTGTAACAGCCAAAACAAACACCATAAAGCACGCACCTTGACCTAGCACAACATTAACCGCACTGACGATCCGCGCGAGCATGATAGACTCCAAAAGACCTTTGAAACGATGTACACCAGCACTCATCGGAGTTTCACACCTCTCTTAAGAACTTAGTCAAATGACAACACCCTAGAGAGTTCAGAGACTGATATTGTGCATGAATTGAGAGAGCTCACTAGAGAGCTTGTTCCCATTGATGGTGATATAAAGACCTTAATCCTCGACTAGAGGACTAGCTAGCACCCGTAGCCCTTATTTTGTAGGTAGACAAGAGTGACGAGCGAGTACCATTGAATACTCTCGTGCGGGGCTTGGACATGGCAGGTATGACGATCGATGAGCAAGCTGCGAGGATTTTGATGTTGGTGATGATCAACACTGCTTTGTGTCCTGACAAGGGTACTGCGACTAGGGTGTACTTGTGCTTTCTTGGTGCTCAGGAGGACTTTTTGAGAGTCTCCTCCTATGACTAGGGAAAATTAGGCTATGGTTGCTTAATCCACTTCATGAGGCCGGGATACCTTTAGGTGGACGGCAACGTGAGGCCTACACTTATTGGTTGTTAGAGGGTGCTCGAGGTAATTCTACTTTACCATTTGCATTTGCTTTAGTCTTTTGATTTCTTGACTAATTCTGTTTCTTATGACTCTAGTTCTAGGTGTATGAGTACTTCCCTCGCATGGGCCTTGTTCCCGATGTTCTACCTCGACCTCAGTGGCCTATGATGTCTCGGTGGAGCTCCAACAGCCTAGGAGACTTCTCCACCGATATGCTCCTACTAAGGTGAGTTTTTAGCATTTTTCTTTGAATGAGTGTCATTCTTTTAGGCCATATTTTTTACTTAACTGCTCTTCAGATTGAGTGGCGTCCTTGGAGGAACGTGGAGAGACTGAGGCTGCGAGGGCTCGACCTTGTCAGTGACTTGACTAGGAAGTGGTGCATGATTTAGGGCTCTCAAGGGCCCATTTGGTACTTAGGCGAGCGTGTGGTGAGGCAACATAGTTGCGAGGAGCCATTGGTGCCTCAAGATCTTTTTTATTCAATGATGAGTGAAGATTTACTAAAGAATCAATTGGACATTGACCTCACTCATAGAGTGGAGATCTACTAGAGTGATCTCATCGCAACTCAGGGGTGAAATACATTCAATCGCTTCATTGAGGAACACATTGCTCCTCGTGTGGAGTTAATAGCCGAGGTACGAGTTTTATTCTTCAATGCTCTTTTGCTTTCTTAGTTAGTTAGTTATGCATTAACCCGTGTTTTGGCTAGGGCAGCCAGACTATGATCCCGGGGAGATTCCTTTTGCTAACTTGAGGGTCAGTCCCGATTTAGAGGAGCTCATTAGTCCTGCGCCTCTAGCCACTATGCATGATCAGAATGCAATTCCTCTCGGTGCTAGACAGGTAGGTGTCTATTATCGTCAATTCTTTAGAGATTTGTCCCTTCTTTTGTTGATTTGATCGTTTTTGTGAAATAGAGGGCAGGTGTTAAGAGACTGCTCGGAGTCATTGACGCATGAAGGTCCTCCTACGGTTTGTCGAGGGCCTCAGTAAGTGCACAAATTCTTGCTTGATCTTATACTTAAGGCTTTTCTCTATAAAATAACTCTTTGAAAATTGTGGAGAGAAGTCATCATGTGAGCATGTACATTCAGAGTATTTATAGCCTAGGCTTATAATTACTTAGGTTGAAACCCAAGAATATGTAAGATAACCAAACATGTTTATTCTTACATATTTAGGAAAGTATCACAAGATATTATTCCATACTAGGTTTACCTTAATTCCAACACAAGTAATTACCAAATATCCTGAACATAAGTCCTCACCGGATAAAACTTTCCAAAAATCTTTTTACCTCGACAAGATGATCCGTGTTGTGAAAACAGGTGAACTATTTTTCCAACTGGTAGTGTTAAAGCCAACAAACAACTGGTCTAGTTATCTTTAACCCTATAGCCTTTTGTCAAAACTAATAATACAAACATTCATTAATCACACTCATGCATGCACTTTTAAAACAGATGACTTATTCTCTAGAACTAATCTTCATATTCTTCAACTTGTCGAAGCTTTCCTTGATTTATTCATGTAAAACTTGATCTTCTTGAGTCTTCCTCGAAGGAGTTTTCATGCTTCAAGAGTTAGTATTCCTGTATGCCAAATATAAATAACACGTACTTTGCTTTTCAATTTTGTAATTAGCATATTGTCACTATCTTTAAGTGACCAAGAATAGTTCCTTCAGCTGTTCAGACCAATTGCATCCATTAATCCAA
This sequence comes from Bassia scoparia, assembly GCA_008642245.1. Taxonomy (NCBI): domain Eukaryota; kingdom Viridiplantae; phylum Streptophyta; class Magnoliopsida; order Caryophyllales; family Amaranthaceae; genus Bassia; species Bassia scoparia. The sequence goes on from SNQN01000535.1 coordinate 56,008, forward strand.
CATACATGTTCTTGTAACTGTTTGTCATCACTCAAAACATTAAGGGACTCAACAAATTCCCACTTTTTAATGATAAAAAACCCTATGAGAAGTTCCTGCAAACAACAAGTTATATCCAAAAACAACTCTTTCATAATGAGACTATTTTTGGATCTTCTTCTTCTTCTTCTTCTTCTTCTTCTTCTTCTTCTTCTTCTTCTTCTTCTTCTTCTTCTTCTTCTTCTTCTTCTTCTTCTTCTTCTTCTTCTAACTCCCATTCTGTAGAAGAACGTGGATTCCTCCTGATCTATAGTACGTCTATCCAGTAGTAGCAGAAATAGTAGCCTGAATAGTTGAGTATACACCTTCTGACAGTACCGGTACAACGGTCTGTTTTAAAGTTCCCCTTATCTTTAGGGCAAGATTATCCAAGACTCTAAGACTCCCTTCAAACTCTACCACATCATCTTTCCACTACTTTTAATTTTCAAGAGTCACATTGATGCGTATTCAATAGCATCAGTTATTTTTATTTAGTATTATTTTATTTTATTTTTGTTGAGTCGTCTATTAATCGCGAGATTGGATACGTTAGTCCGAAAGCTACGCGTGATTGAAAGATAAGAAGTTTGTTAGGTTGTTAGGATATTGTCTTGATACTAGATATAAATATTTTAGTTTTTAGGATAATTCGATCTAGTTTGTTAGGTAGTAAGATATTTTAGTTTGTTAGGATATAATTAGTTTTTCATAGATATTATGTTGTGTTACATGGATATGATTTAATAACTTATCCTAGGTAGTTTATTTTCAGATTTGTTTTGTTTATAAATATGGGATGAATTAGTTAATAAAATTAAGTTTTGTGTTTTGAGTTAATCAATAGTAGCATTGCTATTGTGGTGCGTCCACTTCTCATAAGGTTGAGTCGAGTGAAACCCCTTGTAGTTGAGGCTATCAAGGTTTTTATCCAATAATTTTTATTAGTTATTTAATTAAATCTTCCACAATAAAATAATTAGAACATCACTAGTGTTTGCCGATAGATTGTTGAAAAATTATCTCACTCAACCACATCAATTGGCACTAAAGGGAGATATTGTGGTACGGCGATTCGTGTTTCAAATTCTTGGTTCGGTTTGAGCGCAACAGTTTTGGTTATGTCTGATGGATTTTTGCTAGGGTTTTGAGGAGTTTCGTGCAAGATATGGAACAAGGTTATGGAATAAATGTCAAACTTTATGATCTACCAGATTTTGATGAATGCTTCAAACCTAACAAGGTTCTTGATTGGGTAAGACAACTTGATCGCTTCTTTGAATTTAATGGTTATGATGATAAAATAAGTTTCAACATTGCAAAAAGGAAATTTTTGGGACTGAACATGCATCCCTTTGGTATGAGAATATGAAAAGAATAAGGAAAAGAAAGGGTAAATCTAAAATCAGATCATGGGTTAAATTGAAATCTAAAATTATTGAAAATTTTGTTCCTAAAGAGTTTGATCACAATAGTTACATAAAGATGTCAACTTTAGTCCAAGGAAGTATGAGCGTCGAAGAATATATTGAAGTATTTGAAAGGTTATCATTTTTATGTCATATTGAAGAAAGGAACAAAAAAAGATGGCTCGTTTTCAAAGGGGTTTACATACGAGTATCTCTCAAAAGCTTAATCTTTATGATTTTGATAATTTTGATTATATGTGTTATAAAGCTTTGGAAATTGAGAAGTGTGAAAAGAGAAGGAATCAAGAACAAGAAGAAGTTGAAAATTTGAAAATCATGGATAGATCTCGAGTCCTTTATCATATTCATGAATTTAACCCCATGTTAGGGATAGAAAACAATGTTCCATCATCTCATAATGGAGAGAAAATACAAGATATTACATGTGTTACTCAAGAAAGTGCCCAGGATATGGGTAAGGTTGAAACTTTGGATTCTACAGGTGATATATCTTTGAGTTTTGATGTGCACGATGAGCTTGTACTAGGAGAATCGATCGTTCATAATAATTGCACCATGGAAGAAACGATTAGTACCATTGTCACCACTGTCAAAACCGAAATAGAAGAATCTACTACAAAGCGATATTCCATTTATTTCGCCACAAAACATGACATAGCACAAAAGTGGATCTACGACTTGACCCTTATCAAATTCAAATTTTTGAAAGATGGAAGGCACTTTTAAAGAACAAGGATGAGGGTTTGTTGAGTTATATCTGGATTTCATCACTTCAAAGCTACAAATCGTCCGTTGCTATTGCTGTCGGAGTACAAGTTCGTGAACCTGCAATCCTACTTCACGCTACTTTGGAGTGTCGCATATGGATGATAGCCTGGTTTGCTACTACAAAACTTGGGACAAGTTTTTTTTTGTCAAGAGGGGGAGTTTGATGCGTATTCATTGGCATCAGTATAATTTATTTAGTATTATTTTATTTTATTTTTGTTGGGTCGTCTATTAATCGCCAAATTGAGATACGTCAGTCCAAAAGCTACGTGTGATTGATAGAATTAGGAGTTTGTTAGGTTGTTAGGATATTGTCTTGATATTAGATATAAATATTTTAGTTTGTTAGGATAATTCTAGTTTGTTAGAGTAGTTAAGATATTTTAGTTTGTTAGGATATAATTAGTTATTTCATAAATATATTTAGTTGTTACATGGATATGATTTAATATTTTATCCTAGGTAGTTTATTTTCAGATTTGTTTTGTACACTAAATATGGGATGAATTAATTAATAAAATTAAGTTTTGTGTTTTGAGTTAATCAAGCAGCGTTGCTATTGTGGTGCGTCCACTTCTCATAAGGTTGAGGCTGAGTGAAACCCCTTGTAGTTSAGGCTATCAAGGTTTTTATCCAACAGTTTTTATTAGTTATTCAATTAAATCTTCCACAATAAAATAATTAGAACATCACTAGTGTTTGCCAATAGTTTGTTGATAAATTATCTCACGCAACCACATCACAGATCAAGAYTCTCTTTGCAGCAAGAGTCTTAGCTGAAGTCTCTCCAATATTGCACAGCTTACTATCTTTAATATCCAATCCCTTTTGGTGCAGAACCTTCAAAGAAAACTTCTGAGCTGGGATGAAATCAACACCGATAATAAATCCTTCCTTTTTCAAAATTCCAGAGATTAGAGATCCATAAGCCAAGAAGTGGGAGGATGCATGCTTGCAATTCATCATGTGCTCAATGACCAGGGTAGGCAAATTAATTTTCACATTTTTCAGCATCAAGTAAATTTACATAACCATCTCTAGACACTTTCATTAATTTAGCCAATGAAGTAACAAACACACGCACATCCTTATAAAAAACAGTACTAACTAAACTCATATTAGGATACTAAAACAAATCAGCATAAAACTCTTTCACAGGCTCAACATATGCTTTCTTAACAATCCTAATGTAATTCAACCAATCCTTAAACTCTAGAATCTGTTTCACTTAAGACAAGGCAGGAATATCCCAATAATAAGCTTTACAACCACAACCAGACACAACACCTTTCTTAGAAGACTGAGCAGTAGCAGGAGTACCAACTATTTTACCTTAAGATGAACGAGGAACAGGTGTTTTCCTCTTGGTTTCATTGGGGGTACTAGTGTACTGTTTTGCTTCTACCAATATCACCTTCTCATTGTCCTGAATCTTCGCAAGTGAACCCCTAGTGGACTTGCGCACCAAGACTCCAATAATTGCTGGTTCTTGAGAAGTTTCACCAGTAACAACTACATCATCATCTCCATCATCCTTCTCGACTTCTTTTTCCCTTTCTAAAACATTCARAAATTTGGTCTTAAGAACCTCATTGAGGCTCTTAGCAGCAGTCCCCTGTTCCCCCTCTATTTCCTCAACCTCAGCTGGCTTGTTTTCCAAACTGGGGTCTTGGATGGTGAGAGAAGGTGGAGTGGGTTMTGCAGTTTTAGGGTTAGGGTTTGTGGAAGTAGGTTTTTGTGGTGGTGATGATCTATGTAGCACAGAAACGTTGGGAGTTTCGAAAATGGAAAGTTTCGGAAACAGGGAAACGTCAATTGTTAAAATCAAGGAAACGGGGAAACGTTAACAAAAAATTTATAAATTAAATTTTTAATAAATAAAAGGACAAAACAATAAGAAAAACTCTAAAATTCTCTTACCAACACATTAATGCGTTTAAAATGTCATATAATGATAATTTAAAATGTGTGACGATATTTAACTAAATTTAAATAAAACATCAAATTATTATTAATGAAAAAAATCTTTCCTTCCACATTGACACATTACATTGAAAATGTGAAATTGGAGGAGAAAAAATAACTAACAATCAAGAATTAAAAAATAAATAAAATCACATAAAAATAAACATTGTTCGTAAAAGTGATAATAAAATAAAAGATTATAAAGTTACAGTTTTATAATATGTTTGCTTTCAATAAACAAAAGATGTGTGAGTTTGTAAGTTATAAAGTTTCTGAAACGCTATATTTGTAACAATTGTAGAGTTTCTGATATAGAAAACGCTACTATCGTAGAGTTTCCGATATGAGAAACGTTTCCAATTTTTATTTTAAGTTTTGGAAACGTTTCTGGAGAGTTTCCGAAGAGTTATCGGGTTTCCGAGTTTCGAGAACATGGAAACTCTAAGTGCTGAAGGTTTTCGTGCTTCATAGGTGATGATAAGGTGGGTTGCGATGGTGGTGGAGGAAGTTTCATGGAGGCTAGGGCTTGTGTTTCAATGGTTTCAGAGTACCACTGTTCCAGTGGATGTGGTACAAGTGGTGGTGGAGCTAATTTTGTGGTATATGATGTATTGATTTATTGCATGGTTTTCCTCCTCATTCTCTTGTCATTTTAGATGATTTTGGCCTCCTAAAGGCCTTGTTGCTACTAATATTGTGCGTTTAGTGTTTTGATTAGTTTCAGGATCTTTTCAATGCTTATGGATCGATTTTGGGCTGATTAGAAGTCACTACGGAGCTTTGAGAGGAGTAGCAAGGAKCTAGGAGTGGAGCTATGGACATATGCTCACTCTTTTGGTCATAAGTCAAGTTTCGTATGTCGGATTAGTGTGATTCAAGTTGCATTGAAAACTAGACTTCGAGAGCTTCTATTTGATAGGTCATATGCCTAATTTGGACAACCAAAGCTCGAGATATGGCCTTCGGAAGATAGCCCAGCGAGTCTGCCGCGTATAGACCTCAAACCGATCGGTTTGACTTAAACCGATCGGCGACGGTCAGGGTCGTTTTTGCCGATGAATATATTCTCTTTTAGGCTGATTTATTGAGGGATAGGATAGTCTTTGAGAGGCTCATTTAATTGAGAAAACAAGAGTATTTAAGAGGAGAAATCCTAATTTGTAAATTATCTTTTTTATTCTATCTTTTATTCTATTATCTAGTTATCATCAAAATAGAAGAATTCCCAATTACGTATTGTTGAACCCTAGTTTTGGCTTTTCAATAGAATTCAATTATTCAATCATCAATTGCAATCTTTCTTTGGTAATCAATTCTTCCTTAATTCATTTTCTTATTGTTTCAATTGTTTATGCTTTTGATTATTGTTTTAGAATTGGTTTAGGGTTTTATTATTGTTTTGAATTATATTTGCTTTAATTATGTTTTCTACATCACATCATCAATGCTTAATTCATCTATGAGTGAGTAGTTTTATTTCTAGAGCGATTGGGGATCATATAGCAGTATGATGGGTTTTATAATTGGTTAGATGCAATTCATGGCTTGGCTTATAATTAATTCCTATTTGATTGTTCTTCAGTTATTCAATTAGGTAGTGCACGACTTAATTGCATAATTAGATTAGTCACGAGTTTCTAGATCTAGCGATTGAAACTTAATACAAATCTACATCAATAGGTAGAATGAGACTTTCCTAGGTCGAGAGATACGGTTAGGAGTAGTTCTATGGTTAATTGATTCGAGAGAACTTTAATCCTGTTTAATTATGCCATGTTATGAATTGTTGAAAGCCAAATTGTTGTCAATTACTGCTATAGTGAACCATAGCTCTAGATTCTTTTATCATATAGTTAATCTCTTCTATTAATCGTAGTCATTAGTTTTAAGTAGTCTTAATCACAACYCAACATTTCTTTTGTTAGTTTAGATGCTTTTACTCAATTAATCAATAGTTGTTGTTTCCTCGTGGATACGATCCTGTTACCACTAGCTGCAGGTTAGTTTTAATAGGTATTTTTGATAGGTGTGCGACAATCCTGTCAGTATATGAGGTTTCAAACGAAGCATCAGAGTTCGTGGTTGAAGCATTGGCTTCTGTTTTTGTAGTAGAGCTATTCTTTCCCTTCCCTTTTCCCTTACCAGTAGTTACTCTATATAGTAGACTTTATTCTCCTCAACTTTCGATGTGGGATGGAACGAAGTCTACTATATAGAGTAGATTGATACCTTAACCTAGTAGAGGCCTTTTGGGTGGGTAACAAGCCCACACCAAAAGCATATCCTTGCGGGCTAGGCCCAAAGAGGACAATATCTACTAGTGGGCTACTGTTCACACCAAGGGGTATTACACAACCACCCACGAATTCAACCCAGCCATCAATTCGTCCCCTATTCGAATAACTTCGACCTAGCCCAACCATCACAACATCAGCCTAAACTTCATTCGACAATCATCATCTTCATCTTCATCCTCGATTGCAACCCTAAGTTCGACATCACAAGACGCACAAATTCAAGTCCAGGAAATTATGACTGAGTTTCAATGGATGGTTGGGACATTAATTATTGGAATTTTGTTGATAAATGATTTATGTGAGGAAAGATTTGCATGAACAATTTTGAATTTGATGGATTTTTTCTTGAWTTTTTTGGGTTTTTTAATCACTTTTTGGGATTTTGGGTTTTTTTTGGCTTGAATATGAAATTTTAGGTTGAAGATGAATTAGGAAGAAGGAAGTGATATAACTGATTGGTGGTGGTTTGCTTGTGGTTGGTGATGATGAATTATTGAAGTCTTATGTCAATTTATTGCTAAGAATGGGCAAGAATTTGAAGAGATGGCTCGTAAAAATGAACCTGGAAATCTAGAGTTTAACTTCCGAGTTGGAGGTGTTCCAGGAAGTGAAGCTTCTCGTGCTCAAGAATACTTTTTATGGATGAAATAGAAATCTTGTCTTGAAAATGATTTGCAGAAGGAAGAAATTTTGGGTTGAAGATGAATTATTTAAGAAGGAAGAAGGCGAGAGAGAATGAATTGATGTACTTGTATAATAATAAGTTGATTTAGGTGTTAATTATGTTAAAAACTAACGCCGTTAGCTTTTTCATCCATAGTAAGAGCATTTGGGCTATTTTCTTTGAAGTGTGTGTGTGTGTGTGTGTGTGGGGGGGGGGGGTATATGAGCTGTTTCAAAAAACACGGGGGTATATGGGTTATTAGGCTAAAATTCAGGGGTATATGGGGAAAAATCCCATAATTTATTCGTGACTACCAAACAATTCCACGGGAGTTCCCTACTCATGACACTACGTTTCCAACATCCTCAAGCATGCACAACAATCAAGGGTTTTGCATGTAGTACATACCTTGAATAAACTGAACGAAAAGCCACTTTAATACTCAAAAATCAACTTCTATGAAGTCTCCTCCTAATCATGTTACAAAACTCGAATCAATACACATGACACTTAATTTACAACAATACTAAGTAGTTTAATAAGCCTCAAAAAGTCACTAAAACCATGTCCTTATTTCTCACAAAAATCCCCATTTAATAGTATGAATATTATACTATAGTCTTAGCTTGAAAATCATGAAAATATAGTTTTTCAATAAGAAATTCGGCACTTTTAATTCATTAAATAATTCTGAAAATTTTTCCTGTAACAAAAAGCCTTTAAAAACTCCAAAACATATGCGTACTAGTGGTACAATATATTAAACCATTCAGTTGTGTTTTTAAAACCTTAAAAGCCATATTTTTCAATGGTTAAAAATAACTTTGAATAGGTATAATAAATCTGAAAATACCATAATTAACATATATTGTGGTGCTAAATATTTTTGATTAATTTTAAGAACAAAACATATTTTGTAATCGAAAATTGTCAATCTGATGTAATAATTTATTAAAATACTAAAACACCACGAAAATTTATGAAAATTTTACAAAAAGTCTCTTACAGTATATAGAATATTCATACAAAGTTTCGTAAATTTTTGATGAACATAAAAATCAGGAATCGAATCTGCAACCCAAAAACTGTGAATTCAAAAACGATTTTTTTTTAAATAGTAAACGTGCTTGGAAAATTCTGAAAAGTTTACACAAGGTGTATAATAGTATGGTGATCACTCGGTTAAATTTCGTAGATTAATGACAAGTATAAAAATAACTAAAAATCAAACAATAAAGATGATAGGTTATTCGAAACATGAAAACCCCCAATTAAAACCCTAATTTTACAATTCAATAATTTTGAAGTTTTCAATCAAAAGTAATCATCATAAAACTCATAATCTTTGCTATTCATAATAGACTATACTCAAAACATTAATATAAACAATTGGATTATAAAAATTGCAAGGTTTAAAACAAGAATCTATCTATAAATAATTACTAAAACAGAACATGCTTACATAAGCCTTTCGCACATGTCACGACCTGATGAAAATTTTTCCCTCCAAAACTTATAAGTAAATCATTCTATTTTAATTTATTCTTTTTATTTTTACAATTTTTACCTTCCCAATTTTTAAAAATAAATAATAAATGCAATTTTGTTTAAGTACTATATTAAATTAGTTTAGGAGTAAACTTTTTAAGGAGTATATTCAATGCCTCATTTACTCCTTACAGTTTTGATTATCAATTCATCATCTTTCTATATACTATGATTACTATCTACTTTATAGTAATTTTTTCAATTTAATCATCTTCTAACAAAATTTTAACAAATAAAAATGGGAAATTTCTAAACAATCCTGGAGATTGATTGTTTAGAAATTCCCCAATAAAAATATTATTTGTCAAAACCGTGCAACGCATGAGATTAATCTAAGAATTTGTCAATATCACGTGTCAAATTCTTAAGTAGAATAGTCCCTTTAAAACTACATTTGACATTATTTTCTAAGATTTTTAAAATTAAACCTTTTTTAAATATGGAGTATCCATTTTCTAAGATGTTAGCTATTTATATTTTATTAAATGAGCAAAATAGTTCATCAACATATCAAATGTCCCATTTTCTATCTATCATTTTAATTATTAATTTTTCTTATTTCTACTATTTAGGCCATAATTGTTTATGATTATACTCTAACAAAAATTTAATTTAATCAAATTTCGTCTGTCAAAACCAATGCACGAGGCTAAATCTAGTTAAAACTCTAAAACAAAGAAGGAAAGAGGGGAGAGAGGACCGAATGGTGGCCAGTGGTGGCGGAGACCGGCGACGAACAACAAGGCGGTGATGGCAGCGGTGACAGCAAGCAGCAGTCACGCTCTCCTCTTCTTTCTCTCTCTCTCTCTGTCGTTCTTTTTTTGGTTGAAATGAAAAGTGGCGCAAGGGAATGAGGAAAGGTTTAAAACCCCTTTTTTTATTTAAGTATCTAGCTAGGTTTAATTTTAAAATATCTCTTCTTTTTTTTAGTTTAATTTGTTTTGGATAAAAGAAAAGATAGATATCACAAAATATATTTTAAGCGAAAATAATAGAAATTAAATAAAATGTATAGTTTTATAAAATAATTATTGTATATTTATAAGAAAATATAATTATAAATATTCGAAAATTACTGGGGATTACATCGACATCATGTTGTTTGATGACTTCTTGATAGATGTTATGCGTAACATCCGGTTTCATGCGACAAAGCTTTTGTTTGATTGGTTTAGCCCCCTCTATGAGCGGAATTTTCTRTAATGTCTGGATCGATTCCCGGCATGTCTTTGTAGGACCAAGCGAACACGTCCTTGAATTCTTTCAATGTTGCAACCAACTCATCCCTTTATAGTAGACTCAATGTCAGACGAATCTGTATCTCCCGTGGCGTGTCATTATCGGAGATATTTACCTTTTCTTTTTGCTCAATGACGAAAGTTTTCTTTCCATGCACTTTTATTGCTTTACTAACTCATTGTCATTTTGTTTGTTTGCGAGTTGTGAATTAAAGCAATCGTGAGGAAAAGGAGAAGAAAGAGAGTAAGCAGAAAGGAGCATGTTTAATTTGAAGGTTTTAGAGCACTCAAGAGGGAGGGAGGTGAATTGAGTGATTAATAGCCTTAGTCAATATTTCCTTATTTTCAATTGTGTGAGGAACCAGTTGGGCTAGTTCTTGTAAGTAGCGGAATATAAGTAAAGCAATAAAGGAAACATAAGATTTAACGAGTTTCAACCAACTTTGGCCTACGTCCTCCTACCCTATGCTCTTTTATTAATCTACTCCGAAAAATAAAGAACACACTCCCTATTGTTTCCCTACTCCGGGAACTAGTGCACCCCACACTCTACTCCGAATCTGCACTCGACTTACACTCGTAAGCCCTTTGTGTTTGAACTCACGAACACTCACTTAGCAATCAACCTCACTATTGAGCACTTTAACAATAGCAGTTTTCTCTCTTTTGATCTCACTTCTTGAAAGCTAATAAAGAAAATATGTTTACGCTCTAAGGTGCTCTTGTATATGACTCGATGTAGGGCTTTGTGGTTTAAGTGTTTTCTCTTAAAAATAAACTCCAATTTTGATGCATAAGAAAGATAAGTGGAATATGGGCGAGTAAATGTATATATAAGCTTTGGATACATAACCCTAGTTTCCATAAATCACACAAACTTGATCTACAAGCTATTATGTGATTTATGGAAAGTATTATCTTATTCGGTTTTATCAAAGAATAAAATCGAATAAGATAAATACTCATAGCAATATGGCATCCAAAATACATACACTTATTTTATCCAACTGCTTAGAGTATTTTATAAAATAGATCTTTGAAGAAATATTTTACGAAAACCATTTCAAAACATGTAGCTAAGATATTTCATGTAGTGAACCTGGTTCCTTAAACCTGGTTCCCTACTTTTAGTATGTATGAATTCTGTTCCAAGCTTTGTACCAGAATTCACAACATAACTCATTACACTTATAAGCACTTATAATACCCAAACATACAAATCATACTAAGGAGCATATTACATGAATATCCTAGAAAAACTATAAAGTACAAATCTTCTTTTCATGTAATCTTCAAGACTTGAAACTTCGTTGAATACTTCAATCATAGGTAATGACTCTTCCTTCAAATGTCTTCGAAAGGCCTCAATGCTCCAAGTCTTGGAATCAAACTTAGTTACTGCACATGCAACAAGGTTAATGCACAATAAGAAGTATAGGACTGCTTTTCAGCATAACAGTCGAGGGAACAGTTCCTACTAATTCTTCACCAGTACATGAAACTTTACACAACCAACTATTCCCTGCATATAGACGTGTTAGTTCAATAGATAACACATATGATTAATAACTTATCTAAGGAAACAACATTCTAATTACAGCTAGTTCCCCACCAACTATATTCACATTTACAAAGTCTTGTTTCTTGTTCAGTATTTTTGTTTATCATCATTCAAAACCTAAGGGACTCAACAATGTTATCAAACTCTTGAGAGATTACAGATAAGTTAGTCTCCAAAGAGACTTGATTGACAAGAGAAGAGGGGATACTAGGCTCCTTGATAAACTCAAGAGGACACTCCCTAGGACTAGCTATCCTAGCTTCTATGACACTAGACTCAGACTCAGTCTCAGATTTAGAATCCTCGATTATTGGTCCTTTGCCCATGGTGCACTTCATGACCTTGCCTCCTAAAGTGGTGAGCTTCACGGTTTTACGCCAACCATGAACTAGATCCTTAACTAGAGTGATGAGAGTAGTGGGGTTGAACTCTTCTTTGGTGATTGCTATGCAGACCTTTTATTCCTTGGGTGGAAAGATCTCTTGACCAAACAAGAGCCCTAATCCTTGTGCTTCAAGTCCATCTAGTGAAGATGTCTTCCTTGTGGGGATCGGATCCCCGTCTACGAAGTTGCAATCGCTGAAGACCTCAAGGCTTGGATTTTTATTCATCTATTCCTATGAAGTGCTTTGGGAACGCGTAATATGGATAATAGTCCCCTTCTTTGATGAACTATCTATTAAGAATGAGAAGATACGGGCTAAGGGTGATGTCGCATTCGTTTTTTTAGAATTCTTGCTGTGTATGCCGCCGAGCTTGTCGTTCTTCTACATAGGTTTGCGAAAAGGAGTTGCTTTGGCCTTACGCAATCTTAGAGTCATTCCAAGAAAGTATCCCTTTTCTCGTAGAAGAGCATTGACCACAAGGTTGGAACACGGATGGAATTCAAATGGAGCCTTGTCTTCTTCTAGGACTACCACTATAAAGCCCCATAAATCTTCATCATTCTCATCATGCTCAACGTGGATTACGGGTTGCTCAATTGCTTCAATTCTCATTAGAGATGAGTCAATCGTAATTGGCTCGCCTTCTAACACGAATTTCACCTTTTGGTGAAGGGTGGATGGGATGGCCCCAAGCTTATGAAGCCATGGTCGTCCGAACAACAAGTTGAAAGTTTGCTTGATGTCCATTACATGAAATCGGACCTTCCTTTTGATTGGCCCTGTAGTGATGTTGAGCCATGTCACTCCTAGAGTGTCTTTCTTAACTTGTTGTTGTCGTAAGCCTGGATTGATAGGTTGAGAAGTTGCATTTCACTTTACATGATGCTGAGCTTCTGAGCGATCCTTAGAGGACAAACATTAATTGTGGAGTCATTGTCTATCAACGTCCTTGGCACATTGAGGTTTTTGTAAATGACATTGATATATAGAGCTTTGACATGATCATTGCCCTCCATTGAAAGATCCTCATCTGAAAATGTGATGGAAGATGTGTCACAATAAGAAAAAAGGCTTTGGCCGACCGATTTTCGGTCGGTGAGCTCCGTCGGATCAACGATAGTCGGTAAGGAGATGCTCACCGACTGAAATTCGATCGGTGATAAACTACCCACCGATTATCGAAGAAATTAGACGACGAAATGTTTGGAGGGAAAAAGCACTCACCGATCGATATTGAATCGCTCGGTGAGGGCTTTTTCCCTCCAAAAAAATTGGAGGGGAAATCCCCTCACCGACCGAAACCGATATTTGTTTCGATCGATAATACCGACCGAATAATCGATTGGTAATTACTTTTTTTTGCTTTCAATAAATATCAAAAAAGTTATAAAAATAAACTAATTCGTAATATATTAATAAAATAAGATTAAATATATAAAATAAAATTTTATATTAGATATATATAATTCGTAATACACAAGATCAACACATTATAGTTTCCAAAATTTTCAAATGAAAATGTAACAAATAAAAAYGTACGATACAATAAATCAAAAACTAACGAAGGACTCCTACGATGCTATAAAGGCTCTAGAAGCGCCAAATCCGTCTGTGCGGTCGTCGGGGCGTCGTGGAAAGGAAGACTGGTCGCTGAACTGCCTCATGAAAGCGTCCATCTGCGCCCTCATCTACTCTAGGTACTCCGCCTGACGACGCTGCTCTTGCTCCTGCATGCGGTCTCTCTCCTCTAACTCAACCCGAGCACGCTCTGATGCCTCCAAACGCTCAGACATCTATGCCAATTTAGCGGAAACCGTAGAATAGCCAAATCCGGCGTGCCGCGAGCTTTTTCTCATAATAGAGAGAAGCTCCATCTTTGCCGAAGCCAAGAACCTCGTCCTTTCGAAACCCACCGACCGTGACAAAGAAGGACTTTTTGGGATCTGCCTCTAAACCACTAGCCTGAGACTCAGTAAGGTTCTGCGTATATTTTTCCTGCAAAATTATGGAGTTAGTGCAAACAATTCCAAATAAAAAGAAAATAACAATGATAGGCAAATTTAGGGGCGTTCTATGGGATTTTGCGCCTAACTTCTATAAACGCAACCTATTACGCGTATTTAAAGCTCGGTCATGTCATATTTCACTCAATTGAGCTTTTTAGATCTTGATTATAGGGGTTTAGACGCGACAACTTCAATTTGGGCCATTTTAGGCCATTTTAGGGGTTTTTTTGGGAATTTTCGCTCCAAACTTGTCACATGTATGTCCATTACTACATTTCAAACCTTATACACGTCCTATAACACACTTCTATGATTGATAGGGGTTAATTGCGTTGGTTAGAACGACACAAGACCATTTTATGCAAAAACTTGTCATTTTAGGCCATTTTGGGCTTTTTTTGGCATATTTCGTTCCAAACGTGACACATGTATATCCATTATTACATTTCAAACCTTATACATGTCATATAACACACTATTATGCTTGCTAGGGGTTGATTGCGTTTGTTAGAACGACACAAGACCATTTTACGCAAAAACTTGTCATTTTAGGCCATTTTGAACTTTTTTGGCATTTTCGCTCCAAACTTGTCACATATCTATCCGTTACTAAATTTCAAACCTTATACACGTCCTATAATACGCTATTATGCTTGCTAGGGGTTGATTGCGTTAGTTAGAACGACACAAGACCATTTTACGCAAAAACTTGTCATTTTAGGCCATTTTGGGCTTTTTTGGCATTTTCGCTCCTAACTTGTCATATGTCTAGCCATTACTACATTCCAAACCTTATACACGTCCTATAACACAATCTTATGCTTGCTAGGGGTTGATTGCGTTGGTTAGAACGACACAAGATCATTTTACGCAAAAACTTGTCATTTTAGGCTATTTTGGGGCTTTTTTGGTATTTTAGCTCCTAACTTGTCACATGTCTATCCATTACTAGATTTCAAACCTTATACACGTCCTATAACACATTATTATGCTTGATAGGGGTTGATTGCGTGGGTTAGAACGACACAAGACCATTTTATGCAAAAACTTGTCATTTTGGGCGTTTTTTTGACATTTTTGCTCCTAACTTGTCACATGTATATCCATTACTACATTTCAAAATTTATACACGTCCTATAACACACTATTATGATTTCTAGGGGGTTGATTGCGTTGGTTAGAACGACACAAGACCATTTTACGCAAAAACTTCTCATTTTAGGCCATTTTGGGCGTTTTTTTGGCATTTTCGCTCCAAACTTGTCACATKTSTATCCATTACTAGATTTCAAACCTTATACACGTCCTATAACACACTATTATGCTTGCTAGGGGTTGATTGCGTTGGTTAGAACGACACAAGAACATTTTACGCAAAAACTTGCCATTTTAGGCCATTTTGGGCGTTGGTTAGAACGACACAGGACCATTGGTCCACGTTGTTCCCGAAAGCATCGACAACCATCTCCCGGTAAGGATTCGGCTGAGTAGGAGACGAGGTGGACCCTCTACCCACCCTTTCATCGTGACATAACCATTCATAGTAGTTCGGAGTTAACCTCTTCTTATACAAATGTACTTTTCAGTCAGGCACATCCAAATACTTCAAGTTTTTACACCGAACACACGAACATCTTATCTTGTCCCCGTCATTGAGCTTGGGATGCTGCTGAGTGAAGGCAACAAACTCATTCACCCCTTCGATGAACTCATCGCGAAGTATGCGGTTCTGATCGTGTCTGTTGTACATCCACTCACGCTCCTTCCTTTTCATTTCGATTAAACCTATTCTAAGCCATTAAAAAATATGAGTTAAACGGATTCAAACATCCTTTAATGTCTTCACTCCTATCTTATTTTAGCTTTTCTTAATTCTTCTTAAAGTTTTTTATGTAACGCACATGTATATATATATATATAATTAAGTCATTTTTTCTGAGATTCGCTTGCTCGATTTTCAACCAACAATCACATTTCGTGATTTCAAACCGCATTCAAGTTTATTTTCATTAATCAAACCTACAGGAAACGAGTTTGTGCAGTTGTAAGGGTCCTAAGGTCGTTTAGGGAACGAAAATGGTTGAAAATTGGCAATGTTCGCCCTTAATGTGTTTTACTTGCCCAAATAATCATATTTCGTTATTTCGATCCACATTCAAGTTTATTTTCATTATTCAAAGCTACGAGGAAAATTGCAAAAGAAAGTAACATAATTCAATTCATATACAACAAACTTTATAATAATTTTAAATGCGACGTTATTCATATTCAAAACATAACATAAACACATACATACATACATACATACAATACATACCATACATACATACATACATACATACATACATACTACATACATACATACATACATACATACATACATACATACATACATACATACATACATACAATACATACATACATCATACATACATACATACATACAATACATACAATACATACATACATACATAACATACATAATACATACATACATACATACATACATACATACATACACATACATACATACAATACATACATAACATACATACATACATACATACATACATAACATACATACATACATACATACATACATACATACACACATACATACACATACACACATACATACATACACACATACATACATAACACACATACATACACACATACATACATACATACATACATACATACATACATACATAACATACATACATACATACATACATACATACATACATACATACATACATACATACATACTACATACATACATAACATACATACATACATACTCATACAATACATACTATACATACATACATACCATACATACTACATACATACATACATAATACATACATACAATACATACATACATACATTACAATACATAATACATACATGTAGACCATAACACCTACTTCGTATTACACTTTAATTGTTGAAAAAAATACATACATCCACATACATACACTTTATTTTTTGAAAAAAAAATTCATCCATACACATACATACGCATTCATACATACATACACTCTTATTTTTGTAAAATAATAAATACATACACATACATATTTATACATACACAATCTACATACACATTCATACATACTTACACATTTATACACTTTAATTTTCAAATAAAAAACCAAAAAATTAAACAAAAAAAACAAAAAATTAAACAAAACTCAACAAACTTAAACCAAAATTAAACAATACTCAACAAAAACTAAACTGAAATTTAAAGTTATTTTAAGGGATGATGGAAATGCCTTAAGGGATTGTGAAAACAACTCCCAAAACCAAACAATTAGTCCAAAATTCGAGCTAATTCAAGGCCAAAAAACCCCAATTCTGATTTTTAAAACAAAAATAACAATAAAATCAACCCGAAAATTAACTAATCGGAGAGAATTGAAAAAATAAAAAAATTGAAACCCTAACTGAACTTCGGGGAGTGGAGGAGGAGGCGTGGCGGTGGTGGTGGAGCAAGCAACAACCGCAGCAGGACACAACAACCACAGCAGCAACCACAACGCAACAACCACAACAAGCAGTAGCAACAATGGCAGCGGAGAGAGGGAGAAAGAAAGAAAGGGTGCGTCGTAGGGGGTCGTCAGAGGGGGTACGAAGAAAGAGAGTGAGGGAACAGTATTGGGGTTTGGGTTCAAAGAGAGAGTGTGAGGGATGTTGTTTTGATTTCGTATTGGTGTGAGAATACGTTTTATCGAGAAAAAAATTACAAATCACCAACCGAAAAATAGGAGGGGAAAAATGCTTTTCCAACCGAAAAAACGGTCGATAATACCCAACCTGATGGAGGGAAAAATAGGAGGGAAAACAATGCTTTACCGATCGAAAAAACAGTCGGCAATACCGACTAATTTCAGTTCGATCGGTATTACCGACCGTTAATTCGATCGGTTTATTACACCGACCGATTAATTTGCGGTCGGGAATATCGGTCGGCCTTAGGCAAATTTCTAGTTGTGTGTATGACTCTCGAATCACCAATCCCACCAAAACGTCGGGGGTAGTGTCATTAAGCACATTCATTTGAGTGAGTGCCTTGAGGAGTGCATCAAGATGGCTTTTTAAAGCCACAATGAGTTGCCATATGTTCACGTATGTCTTTACCTTCTTCAATTGCTTGATGATGAGGTCCTCCTCTTGAGGAGGAGGAGGTGGAGGCGGTGACTTGAGCATTGGCTTAATCTGGGGCCATGTTAATGCGGTCGTACCTAGTTAGGACTTGCACCTCCTTAGTTTTAGGAGGTGGTGATGGGCCATAGAGAGCTTCGAAGACCGTATTTTCTTCTTGAAAAATAGTGTTGAATGTAGTGCCAATACCTTCACCTATGTAGACATCCTCATCGTCATTGTCCTATATGTCATTGACTTGATGGAAGAGGTGTGGGATGATCAAATGAGAGAATAGTTGCCTCATTGTTGCAATGAGGATGGTAGGATTAAAAGAGCTATCTCCTCCTTCAATCATGGACACATTAACGTGCTGCTTGGATCCCCCAAGAGGGACTGGAAGGCGACCATTGTCTATCAAGTCTTAGACTGCTTCGGTTAATGTGTGACATTATTCGGTGTCATGACCATGGCCTTTATGGTATTGGAAAAACTTGTCTACGCTCCACTGTAGGGGTATTTTCTCCATTGGAGGATTAGGAGTAGGGCCTTTCGAAGCAATGAAGCCAATTGCCTTAAGGTGCTCAAAGGCTAGGGCATAAGGCAAGCCTAGTCTAGTGTACCTACGTTTATTGTGAATATATATCAGGTGGCTTCATGGTAGCTTTGCTTTTAAGACAATCGTCGATCCTCATCATTGTCTTGCTCATTTGGGAAGTAATGACCCTTACCATGTTGTCGGTCAGTTTTGGCTTGTTTTCATACTCATTAATTGGTCCTCGTGTGGTGCTTTTTGGAGAGACCTTTTCCCCGTTACAAAGGACTCGGTCAACATAGTGCTTGAGAATGCCATGGACCACTTCTTCAAGGATCTCAAGGACTTGGGTGTTAGACTTTTCAAGTAGAATGACTCGGGAAGCCAATGAGGTGAATGTCTCATTCAAGTCACTCATGTCCATTTGAGTGCTTTCACTAGCCATTATTGTAATGGTAACAATATTTCGAGATGCTGCTATTTAGGAACCGTTGAACGAACCCATTGTCTACGAGCTCAAAACGGTGGTATGCTCGACCTTTGTCCTATCCTATTTGCACACGAACGAAAAGTTAAGTTCCATGTTAGTTCAACTTGTTATGAAATGCATGCCTTAGGGGTGATCATTCTCTTCCCTATGACTTGACTCAAAAATGAAAATGTAAAAAGAAAGTGCATGAACGACAAAAGTCCGTTTTTGACTAAAAAAGGCGAAATACGAATTCTGGCGTTCATTTACAATTGCATGATGCGACAAAGACGTAACACTTAATGATTCTAGTTTACAACCATTTTGACATATGAAGACTGTTTTATGACTCATTTGTTTTAAGTTTGCAAAGTTAGGGTCCTAGTAGGCTAAAAGCACGTAGCACATTGTCTCACTAGCATGAACTATGCAAAAATAAAAAAAGTCCAACCACCTAGATTATGTTGCTACCTTTTCAAACAGGACAATTCGGGTGTCCAAAAGAATACCATGACTAGGCTAGAACAATCCTTAACATATCCAACCCGTTGTGATGATCAAAGGAGGTCAAAACCATTATGGCTCCGTAGTGTACTCGGTCGTGTGTCATGGTGGGGATAGGCATCAAGCTTAAGAGTTGGTTACATAGGTAGTGCACCAACGTCAATCTTAAGCAAGCCTCCCCCGGCCTTGTCTCAAGTTTGGAACACAGTTATACGAGACGYGTTGTCTAAAAGTGAATACACAATTCCAACAACCTAAGTATCGCATAATGTAGGATGTTTAACACATGTTTAGTCTTTAAGACGCTGAAATCACATGACATTTCGAGTATTGTACACACATCACTAAAGATAAAAGCTTTAGTGAATTCCCAATGAAGTCGCCAAAATGCTGTACGAGCAGCGGGGCTTCAACAGGCCAGACTAGGTCCGGTCCCTCTGCCCCCGGGGGGATACGATCACCTGGTGATGACTTTGGTTTTGCTAGAATTGAATACTTGCTTTTGCATAGTGTGAGTATACCCAGAGTTGTGTGTATTATAACAAAAAACAAGTAGGAAGTCGCCACCGCACTCCTTCGAGGAGTTGTAGAACCCGATTAAGCCTTGCCTATGATTGCATAAAGCAAGAAGAAGGACTTCATAGTCTGGTCGTGCACCAAAGGTCATGGATTAGGGGATAAGGGTAAGGGCGAAGTAGTGCACAACGCCCCACCACATCTAGCGGCCTCTACTCGATAATTGCGTGTCCATTGTCAAAAGGACAACAACAAACATATTTCCATGTTAACCCTAAGCATGCTAGTTACTAGGCGGGTTGTTTAACAAAAATATATGCATATTGGACTAATTGTTGTGGTGACATGTATGTTTAATTCAATATATCCTAATGCCGGTTGTCCATAGTTATCTTATTAGGCGTGAGAACATGAAATTTGGGATGGTTTTTGTTAAGGCATGATAATTGTGATGACAAGCATGCAAGCACTCGTACGAGAAAGAAAGGTTTGCCTAGGATTGTTTTTAATTGTATGTCGAATAGTTATTAATTCCAATTACATGCAAGTTGACATTGAAAGTTCAAATTTTAAAATACGCATGCAAAAAGGGATTGGAGTTGAGACTTTAGCCTAAAACTTACCTTGTAACATGATACCAAAGATCAAGTAGGGGTGAAACTAAATTGGTTTCAAACCGAATACCAAATCAAACCAAACCGTATTAAAAATATGGTTCGGTTTTTTTATTTGGTGCGGTTTGGATTCAAATATTCCACAAATTCGGTTTTCGGTGTGAGAGAGGAGAACCAAACTCCAAACCGCACACCGAATTATTAAAAGGGCTTGTTTTAATTTAGGCCCAATGACCCATTTGCCCCCATTAACTCACTAAAACTTAACTTTGTTGTTCAGTTGTTATTCTATTTGAAACTTTGTGTGGATTTAATTTGAATTTGTCATTTGTTAATTTATTAGGAATTTTAGACATTATTTAAACATAATTTGTTATTGTAGCTAAATTGAATTAAAACACTCCAAACCAAACCGTATTAAAAATTCGGTTTGGTTTGGATCGAAAGACTAAAAACTGAATTTTTTCGGTTGAGTTTGTGTAGACACCCAAAAGTGTCTCCCCAAATTGAATAGCCGATAAGGAAAAGTACGATATTTCGAAATAGACTTGATTTCGAAAGTTGTGACAAAATCCATAAACCACACCCACTTGCACAAGTCGAATTAAAGTTGAGTTTGAAATCATATGTTGAGAGCCCCATAATAGGCGGAAAGTATTTATTTATATTTATTTCCTATTTTAAGGATTTTTAGAATATTCTCTATAGGTTATTTCTCATTTTTCTGAGTTCGCCAGTATTTTTAGATTATTTTTTTGATTTTTCTTTGATTTTATATGATTTTTACAAGTTTTATAAAATGATTTTCGAAAATAAATAAATTCAGAAATTCTTAGATAAATCCAGATAATTCGAGAACGATCTGAAATATTCTGGAAGATTAATCTTTTCCACTAAGTTTATCCAAAAGTGGATAAAGGTTAATTCGAATAGCAAATTAGATGCAAAAGTACGGATAAGAATTCCCGAACGAAGTTAGATAGAAGAAGAAATCGGATATACGATTGGTTGACATGGCTGCCACATTAACCAAACCGTATACACGGTTGGGACAATTGAATATACGGTCCACGAAACCGTATATACGGTTCCTTAATCGTATACACGAATTCTTCTCCTATCTATCTTTCACCAAAACGTCTATAAATACGCGCTCTCGGTGCTTAATCGAACATCGACAAAAATCCTTCGTAATACGTGCAATACAAAGCTCCCAAAATCTCTCTCTCACACAAATCAATCACAAAACACAAATCATTCACAACATCCAAGGTTGTCGAATCTATCGCAGCTTTCGGTTTTGTTTCTTTGCGAATCTAAGTACAAAATTCTGAGCCTATTCAATCAAACTCTCTCTCTTTTTTTATTATTAACTAGTACACTACCCGTGCGATGCACGACTTATAAAGGTTAAGCATTAAGTCTTACTATAAAAAAAATGAAACATAATACTTTGTATTATAATTTATAATTAGACACTTTAATAAATACTCTACCCGATTAATTACATACGTAAAGGAAATCGTACGATTCGTATTATGATAGAGGCTTATGTATATAATACAACGTCCCACTCTATAAACTTCATTGTGCACTTTCAAATGAAAATTTCGAATTAATTGCAACGTATTTTTTCGATTCTAAAAAGCACATTAGTTTTTCTAACCTTTTACCACTATAGGCCTTGTCGGATATTCATACACTTTTCCTTGCAATAAAATTTGATCAGGATTACAACGAAATACATGAATAAAGGAATAAAATAAGTATTTGATATGTTTAAATTTAGTAGTTATACTTGGGTTGTGTATCAACTCCTAGATTAATTTTAGGGAAGGAAAAAAATAGAGACAGAAAAAAGGGGTTATGTGAGAGGTGTAGATTAAATTTACCGAAAAAGGATATACCGGGTAAATTAAAATTATCAATAAGTAGAAAATATAGTGAGTAATTCGAAGGGTAGGTGAAATAAATATAAACAGAAAATGTCCAATCATTTTACGCACTTCGTATTAAAAATAAAGAGATATAAAAACAATAGTGAGTATATATAATCAATTAAATTAAAAAAAAGTAGGTGAAGTAAAACTCATCATCACTTACATTAGGATTATGTTGGTTCATCACCCGAAAAGTAGGTGAAGTAAAACACGATTCTCATAAAAATCAATTTTGACTGTTGATTTCATCCAACTTTATTCTCATCAAAATCAATTTTGACTGTTGATTTCATCCAACTTTATTCTCATCAAAATCAAATTCAAACTGTATCAAGTTCATTATCCGAAAAGTAGGTAGCTCAAATTTTGACAACTCATCAAAATGAATTTAAACTGTATCATCCAACCGATCAACTGAGCACCTTCATCTTGTCATCTTCTTCTTGATTTCTATGCTGCAATCAAAAATCAACAAAAGGTAACATTTTTTAATTTTTTTTTTTTGCAAATACCTTTTCAGATTTAAGGTTTAATTTATTCCACTTTAACATTGTCATTGTGTTATTTAATTTGAGCTCTCTTGATATTCAGATTTAAGGTTTATCCTACTTTTGTTTTTCCAAATCTTTTGGTTGCATTTAACACGAAAATGGAAAATATCGGTGGATTCAAGTTATTGATGAATGATTTGGAGCAAGATAATACAGTTGTTAATTTCATCTTTTTAGGGCAAGATTATTGCAAGTCTTGAGA
Organism: Bassia scoparia; assembly: GCA_008642245.1. Classification (NCBI taxonomy): domain Eukaryota; kingdom Viridiplantae; phylum Streptophyta; class Magnoliopsida; order Caryophyllales; family Amaranthaceae; genus Bassia; species Bassia scoparia. The sequence continues at coordinate 79,372 of SNQN01000535.1, forward strand.
AGAGTCTTGATTAAAAACTTTTGTGAGTCTCAAGCAATAATCTTGCTCAAGATTCTATGGAGTCTTGAGTTGGGTTTTGATTTTCAAGACCCAACTCAATACTCTTGTTGGACACTTGTCCAATTTCGACTGGGTCTTTTTTACTTTTTTTTTTWAAAAAAATATCAAATTTGACATTTTTAATTAAAAAAAATATGTTATTTTCTACCAACCAACGACACTTTTGTAACAACCATTCAATTCTAACGGCTACTTTTAAACCCACCCAAGAACTACTTGCATTTATTTGTTCATCTAAAACAACCTGTTTGGCTGTTCATTTGTTCAATTCCAACGGCACTTTTATTCAATCCCAAATCTCTTGTTTATTTATTCATTTCAAAATAAACATTTCTTGTGTATTTATTTGTTCAAGTGAAGTTCCTTCCAAAAAAAGCCCCATTGAAATATTGAATTTATTGCAATGAATTCAAATCAAAATTTTGATTTAAATTCACTTCTCAATTTATTGCAAAATCCTCAACTACAACATCTTATGAATGCATCTCAACAAAACCAAACTCAAAATTTAGCAAACCCAAATATTGAAAATACACAAGTGGAAAACTTAACCCAATTTATGCAAATTCTAACTTGTGAACATACTCCTACTCCTACAAGTATCGAATCCACTTCCGACATTCATTTTTCGTCGGACCATATTGATGTTACTACTGCATCTACTCGTCGTCGTCGCAAATCAAGCCAAAAATCAGAGGGTAAAAAAGGATTGCCTTGGTCTCCGAAAGATGAAACACTTCTTGTTGTTGCTTGGTTGAGTACTACCAAAGATAATATCAATGGGAATGCACAAAAATCAGATGCATATTGGGGTAAAATTGCATCTTTTTACAATGAGAACAGGAAAGCAAGTCAAGTTGAGAGGGAGACAAATGCTGCGTGGGCAATGAACAATGCCCTTGGAAAATTTGCAGGTTGTTATGCCAAGTACAAAAATAGAAGTAGGTACAATGAAGCATTGAAGCTCTCAGAGGCTTGGGCATTGTACTTCAACCTATACAAGTCGAACTTCCATTACGATCATGTATGGGCTGTTGTGGGGAGCTCCCAAAAATTTGAAATCGAGCAACAGGGTAAGCGTAAGAAAACATAGGGTGGTGAATATTCAAAGAGGAGTAAGTTGTCTGATAATGGGGAGTACACATCAAGTGGAGGGGATTTTGACACTTTGATTGAAGAAGAAGAAGAAGAAGAAGAAGAAGAAGAAGAAGAAGAAGAAGAAGAAGAAGAAGAAGAAGAAGAAGAAGAAGAAGAAGAAGAAATACCAATGGGTCAAAAAGCTGCAAAAAATTAGAAGTTGCACAAAGGAAAGGAAAAACCATCCAAAATGATCATATGGAAGCCCTTTCAGTTGCAAGGAGCATTGAAGAGACACGAGCAGTATTGGCTAGTCGATTAGCAGATTTAAAAGAGCAAGAGCTTGAAAATCAACTCTTGTACGCCGATGTCACCAAGATGGGTCCATTACAGAGAAAAATTCATGAGAAGAAACTACAAGCACTTGCTACAACATATGGATGGGCTACTGATGAAGAAGCAATTGATTTGAACAAGCAATAGTTAATTTAAATTAAAGTCTATTATCTAGTAATTAAAGCTAGTGTGTAGTAATTAAAGCTAGTATGTTTAATTGAACAAGCACTAGACAGCTACTATATGCTACGTGAATGTGTTCATTATTTGAGGTAATCTGTATTAAAATAAGTTGAGGTTGAGCAAAGAGGGTTATTAAGTTGCAAATGGTGAATCTGTTCAAAAGTAACATGTTGCTCAATGGACTAATCGTAGATAGCTTGGGCCCTTCATACTCTGTATTTATTTTAATTTAATTTAAATATTTATTTTTATTTAATTAGTTGTTAAAACACAAATTACATGTATTAGTACTCCAAAATAGTATCATATAATTATAATTATTGAAAGAGTATAAAATACAAATGAAAAAAATAACTTTATATCATTTTTAATTTTTTTAAAAGAATAAAGAGACTCTTGGTTGGAGTCTTGGGATAAAGTAAGAAAATATAGAGAGTTTTGATGTGAGTCTTAAAAGTAAAAAGTTAGTGGAAAGCTGATGTGGCAGAGTCTGGAAGGGAGTCTTGGAGTCTTGCAATAATCTTGCCCTTATGTTTTGGGGTTTTGTGAGTAGTTGATTTTCAATCTTGTATTGATTAATTGTAATGTGGGTTGTGTTTGTTTAAATTATTCTAGGGATGTAAAATGTGTTGTTTTTTACTTTCATGGTTTTTTGGCTGTTTATTGTATATGATTATTGTAAAGAGATAAGTAAAGTTTGGATCTTTATATGTTGGGATTGAAGTTTTGAGAGATACATTGCAATTAGTAATTACGAATCTTTATTAGTTACTTAGCTGCATGTGATTCAATTGAAGCAAGAAAACAATGAGAGGGTATTTTCAATTGTTCATATAGATTGTTCTAAGTAACAGAATGTATATGACAATATGTCAATATTATTGATGAGAACTAAACTACTACTACTACTAATAATAATAATTTAAGACGGTTAATCAACTTATAAAATTACCTTGTCATGGCAAGTTTTGAAAAACTTCCTTGAACACTACATTGTCTGTTGTATGAATTAGTTGGCCATCCTTATCACATATTATTATTTTCAGCCCATCTTTGTTCGTCACTCTAGAAATCGCAACATAAAATTGACCATAGCTGAACACTGACTTTGGTAGATATAAACCAACTTGAGAAAGTGATTGACCCTGACTTTTATTTATTGTCATAGCAAAACACACAACTAATGGAAATTGTCTTCGTTGAAGTTTGATCGGTAAACCGGTAGTATCAGATGGGCTTAAGGTCATTCGAGGAATGAATACTTTATGCCCAATGTTGGTACCAAAGATGATTTTTGCTTCGACGACATGTTTTCCTAGTTGAGTAATTACTAACCTCATGTCGTTGCATAAGCCAGCAGACTGATCTATATTCCTAAGAAGCACAATAACGGGAACTCCAATTTTCAGCTTTAAGATGTGGTTTGGTACGCCAGAGCATCTTAGTGTATTGAGGAACTCAAGTGGATATATATCTTCAATTTCAATGTTTGCATCCGCCTTGCATATACTATCAGAACTCATATAAATCTTTTCTTCTTCTGGGATCATAGATAGCATGTAGTCATTTATAGCATCAACTCTATCATGCGTCGGTCTAAGAATTGCTCTTTCTTGAAAGTATTAAGGTTCCCATAAATTTTGAAGAAAATCAGGGCAGGTACTTTCCACAATTGCTTCTACATGATTACTTGCCTCCTTTATAAGATTGTCATCGCGGATGATTATCGTTCCCACACCGTCATTTGGTTCTCCTACCTTACCATCTCCAACCTTTAAAATCCACTCTCTTAAATCCTGATTCGTTGAGTTTGATTGTCCCACTTGAAGCCTCATATTCCTTGTTAGCTTCATGACCTCACAATAATTCCACAAGTAAGAAGAGTTTATTATGGAAAAAACAATGTCTTGTCTACTTCCCTTTGGGATAACAAGGAGTATTTGTCGGAAGTCACCTCCAAAGACAATTACCTTTCCCCCAAACGGTTTATCTGCTTCCCCAAGAACATCTCTTAGGCTTCTATCTAAAGCTTCAAAGCAATATTTATTGACCATAGGAGCTTCATCCCATATGATAAGCTTAGTCTTCATCAGCAACTCAGCCAAGTCGCTCCCTGGTTTGATATTACAGATTGAGTCTTCTGTAACATTCAAAGGTATTTTAAATCTAGAATGGGCAGTCCTTCCTTTAGGAAGGAGAAGTGCAACTATTCCACTGGAGGCTACCAGCAACACAATTTCTTCTTTGGACCGTATAGCTGCACAAAGAGTTTTCCAAATGAAAGTCTTTCCGGTCCCGCCATATCCATATATGAAAAAATACCCCCTTGACCTGCTGTGACAACATTCATTATTTTCTCATATATTTTTCTTTGTTCATCAGTGAGACATGGAAAAAGTCTTTCATGTTCTTGATGCAACGATGATCTATCATATTGCAGCTCATCTTGAATTAGACTGTTTCGTCCTTCTGACATGATCATATCATCTGGAAATGGTATCATTGGATATTTTCGAAGTGTACCACCATTACGTTGTAAAATTTTCTCTATTTCACAAATACTATAGTTCTTTATCTGATCATCGGTGAGAGTTAGATCTGTAAAACAAAAAGTATTGCCATTTATGCATCATGATTATAAAAGTAAAATATTGTGCAACATAATATGTTAAGTTGTCAAGTAATTGTAGAAAAATTTATTGACCATTATTGTTAATGATTGTCGCTTTTTATATAATTCTTTTACCTTAGTTTTCCCTAATTTGTAACAAAGTTATTTGTTTCAATGAATTACAGATGTTAGAGGGTCGTGTTTGAGCGAACTACAAAAAATTTATATTTCACAATCAAAGGTTGATGGAAACACTTTCTATATGAGTCATTCGTATCATAGTTATAAAGATTGTTGAACATTAGTATGAATTGATTTTATGAGCTAATTTTGTCACTWGTCTTTTTATTCAGCTCAGGAGGATGATCTGCACCAAAATAAAAAATTGAAAAAAGTCGATCTTCAATGGGATACTTATCTGTAAGTGCTTCAAAATATAGTAGGAAATTAAGCATATAGTAGAAGTTGTGCGTAGGGGTGAGCAGCGGTCCAGAACCGGACCGGAAGACCGGAATTCAAAATTTTTACAGACTTGGACCGGACTTGAATCAATTCCGGTCCGGTCCGGTTTTTAACCTTTTGGACCTGAATCAAATGAAAACAATAAAAAAAAGAAACTCAACATTATAGCTCACGAAGCCAGTACTCAGTAGTCAGTACAGTACAAATATAATTGAGAAAAAAAGACCTACTCAAAGAAAGGTCTTAAATTCTAGTTCTGAGTTCTGACTTTCTGACATTCAAAGTAAAGAGAATGGGTCATGCAGTCAAACACTCAACATAATTAAATTATTTTTCAATTCCAAAACAATTAACCCTCAATGTAATTAACTTATTCTTCAATTCAAAGCACAAAATCAGATTGGGAAGACGTTGTGAATTGCGATGGTGTATTTGGTCTTGATCTAAATAATTAATACCTAATAGTCTATACCGGTCTGCTACGCCGACGAGAGAAGTAGCTTCGAGCCCGCAAACTAACGAACTCAATGACTGTGATGTTGCGACTCTACTGGCGAGTGGAAGCGTGGGGTAGTAGTGCAGTGGAGGTGTGGGGGAAGCGACCGTGAGTGGAGCCGTGGAGGTGGGGTGACGGATGGAGCCATGGAGGAGGAGTAGGGATTTTTTAGGGGTTTGCCGAGAGAGAGTGAAGACTGAAGTCATGTTTTGGGTTTTGGGTTTGGTTGGTTTTTTTTGAATATATATATATATATATATATATATATATATATATATATATATATATACATTAATTCCGGTCTTTCGGTCCGGACCGGAAGATTGACACCCCAAAATTTTGTGGACTTGGACTTGGATCGGAATTGATGGCCCGGTCCGGTCCAAATTTAGGTTCGGTCCGGTCCGATWTCAAGTCCAGACCGGACCTTTGCTCAGCCCTAGTTGTGCGTGTAACAAATGTGTTTATGACTATGTTGAAAACATGCATGCCTGGGCTAAAATATAGAATTTCATACTCTAGAAATCATAATCTTAGGTTCCTTATAGAATTACATACTTTTTATTAAATTGGGCTAAACTATATAAAGAGAAGGTGAAGAATTCGTTGATTACATACCATTTATTTGAAGGATACGCCTTTGTTTATGTATAATATCGTTAGATAGTAAATTCCATGTTGCTTCCCACACATATTCTTGTCTTGATAGGCTGTCCGATAATAATAACATTGAGAAAAGATTTCTTAAGTAGTGTGCAGTTCCCCAAAAACTTGCTTCTTTGATCCCGTCAATGTATTCCTTATCATCGCCTAACAGTCCTAGTGCATAGCAAGCCTCTATGAATGAAGGGTAAACAACACCATTCACTGTTCTAATATCTACATAACACGTTGGACCTTTTACATGATTCAGTAATACTCTCAAATAATATTTTTCGCTAGAACCTGGAGGCACATGATAAATTCTTCAATTGTAAATCTTTCCTTTCTTGGAGTCCATTCTTTGTCCTTTTTCTGCCACACAAATTTTGTTGGAAAACTCGGAGTAAGTGAGCTGTCTAGCTTGCTCATACTTCTTGTTACACTCCATCCATTCTAAAACCATTGAGGTCTCAACTGAAGGCCTATTTAAGACTGAATCTATTGTTTCATTGTCTCCAAACACCACATTTTGCTCTCCTTCAAGATGGAAACTCAGCCTTTCGACCGGCGGCGTTCTATAATGTATGTCAAATCTAAAAATACGCCATACCGCTTCACATGGTGAAATATACCTTTAAAATACTTTTCAAGTTAGTCTCATTCCAATTTAAGAAAATTAAAAACTACGCATGTAAAAAATATGAAAATTGATATTTTGAAAATTACCTGTAGTCATAGTATGCTTGAATCTCATCGATATTGTCACAGTTCTCTCCAGATCCTTGAGAAACTACAACAGTGACACGATCATTTCCCTTGTTTATGTATTTGAATAAATACTTGATAGAACGGTGTTGATTGCAAAATTCAATATTGATATGAGCACAATATTTTAGGAGGAGTGTAGGGTTGTATGGCACAACAAATCTATTATCTAATTTAACTCCATTCGTCTCAACAAACCTGCCATCCATCTCTTCTTTTGTAAATTGGATACCCATCTTCATCAAGACTTGTTTCTGTCGCAAACTTCTTTGGAAAGTGTTTCGTGAACTTTCCATCCTTCATGCATGGGGAATTTTTATTCGATGCACCGCAAGGTCCATGAATCATACAATCCCCAATTATTTCATAGAGCTCGGGGTTTTCATCAGCAGACGAAATCTTACTATTAGGATGTAAAAATAAGAGAATATGAACATGTGGTAAACCGCGCTTTTGGAACTCCACGGTATAGACCACTGAACAAAAAATAAAAATTAAGTTAATAAATTAAACATTACGGGTATCAATTGTAAGTATTGATTTGAACAATTGTAAGCTAAAATTAAAAATGGAAAAGTACTATTAAACAATTTAATACTGCACAACATAGTTGAGAAACTTACAAGCATTATCTTTTCCAAACATGTCTTTCTCTTTCAGATCACTTATAAGTTGATCTAATTTGATTTTGAAAACTCTACAAAGTATGTCAGGTATATCCTCTGGTTTGAGTCCTCGCTTAGAAACAAATCTATTAATTTCTGGCCACTTTGGATTGCAAGTGAACATAACAAATAAACTTGGGTATCCATACCACCTACAAATAGCCATGGCATCTTGATAATTTTGCATCATATATCTCGCACCACCTGTAAAGGATGAAGGCAGAACTATGCGTTTTCCGGTAGAGGACGCATCAGTGTCTCCTCTTAATATAGCATATGTGAGATTGTTATACAATTCTGCCCTCAACTGCTTTTGGTGTGTTTGAATGTAAGTAAGTCTTTCAGTCTCAATCATTGTATAAGCATCAACCAAAAATTGTTGAAATAGCTTTCTAGACTTTAGTAACGTTGCAGCTTCATTGAACCTATCTTGAATTCTATATGCAAAATACTCTCTCATGCTTACTTTTCCTCTTTTCTTGGAAGCATTTTCTTCCGCATTCGTGAATGGAATATCAATCCAATAACTATCCTCTCCGTAAGGGAACAATAATGGATATGGCATAGCAAGGTATGACGGATGAAGTTCATTGATTCGTTGCAACTTTCCTGATTGTTTTTCAACGATGATGTCTCTATCCCCACTGCTACCAATATCTCCCACAATTAGTGAAGCCACTTCAGATGTCGTTGGTAGATTATATGTTCTAGGATCAGTTTCCCTTTTTCCAATGAGTTTTAGTTTGACATCCGATTGATCGTTAAAATCAAAACGATCCCTCGCCATTCTGAAAGCTTTGGCAAGCGGGTTGTGTACATCAAACATTGTCTTTAGATCATTCATAATTCCATCATTAAAATCATGCGATTTGCCGACATGTTTGCTGCAAAAGTAGTAAAATAAGTATTTCATAGATGAAAGGCAAGCACTATAAAATAATGAAGGAATCAATATCTGGAATATTATACAAACCTCGTGGTTTTCTTTCTATTCAAAACCTCATTTTTTGTGTCATATATGTATAGTTGGCAAAATTTCGGACGTGATCTAGTGTTCGGTAAAACAAACTTCCTATCTTATGATAGTTTAGTCCATGCATCCTAAAGACGTATGGCCCTCGCCCTTGATTTATTGTTGCATCAATCTTTCCTCCCATTGAAGTAAATGCGTACATCATGTTATAAGCTCTTATATTTTCTTTGAAATGCCTACTTAAACTGTCTACATTATCCAGAAAACCACTAAGGAGTGGCGGGGGTTCTAGTAGAGTAGGTAGTTTCACTTTTCCCTACATACAACACAATAAGAATTTTGGATTCTTTGAACCCTTTTTCCTTCCTACTCTTTCATCAAACCACATCATTGCACCACAAAACTCACAAGCGCATCTTGGATCTCCAATATCCCAATAATTATCTGAATATTAGAAAGTTAATAAATTAGTATTACATCACATTTTTCTGAAAACTAAGGTAAAATTAAGTTGGTTTCATTCACCTTTATTTGATTGAGTCGTCGGTGAACCATTTTCACCAGATTGTAATCATAATACACATGTAAAGATGTAGCTATTCATAGTTATTGATATTTGTAGGGCTTCGCCCCGCCTTAGGTGGGGCGTGACCTCAGCTTCAGTGTCATGGAGTTGAGCCATGGAATCCGCATGTGAATGCGTTGGGGTGTGTTGTCGAGTCAAGGGGATCGCCACCGTGCCTATATAGGTTATTCACGGACGCCCGAAACATTGGTGCCAAACTAGTGGCCCCACAAATACTTTAAATCCACTTTCTTCTTTAAATCCTGGATTCGTTGAGTTTGATTTCCCACTTGAAGCTCCTGATTCCTTGTTAAGCTTTCATTGACCTCACAATAATTCCACAATAAAGAAGAGTTTTATTATGGAAAAACAATGTTTGGTCTATTCCCTTGCATAAACCAAGGAGTATTTGTCGGAAGTTCACTCCAAAAGACAATTACCTTTCCCCCAAACGTTATCTGCTTCCCCAAAGAACATCTCTTAGGCTTTCTATCTAAAAGCTTCAGCAATATTTATTGACCATTAGGAGCTCTCCCATATGTAAGCTTAGTCTTTCATCAGCAATCAGCCAAGTCGCTCCCTGGTTTGATATTACAGATTGATCTTCTGTAACATTCAAAGGTATCTTTAATTAGATGGCAGTCCTTCCTTTAGGAAGGAGAATGTGCACTATTCCACTGGGAGAGCTACCAGGCACACAATTTCTTCTTTGGACCGTATAGCTGCCAAAGAGTTTTCCAAATGAAAGTCTTTCTGGTTTCCGCCATATCATATATGAAAAATACCCCCTTGACCTGCTGTGCAACATTCATTATTTTCTCAATATTTTTTCTTTGTTCATCAGTGAGACATGGGAAAAAGTCTTTCATGTTCTTGATGGCAACGATGATCTATCATTTGCAGCTCATCTTGAATTAGAGTTTCGTCCTTCTGACGATGATCATTATCATCTGAAATGGTTCATGATATTTTCGAAGTTGTGACCACCATACGTTGTAAAATTTTCTCTTTCACCAATACTATAGTTCTTTATCTGATCATCGGTGAGAGTAGATCTGTTAAAAACAAAAGTATTGCCATTTAGCATATGATATAATAAGTAATAATGTGACCATTAATATGTTAAGTTGTCAAGTAATGCTAGAAATTTATTGACCCTTATTGTTAATGATTGTCGCTTTTTATATAAATCTTTTACCTTGTTTTCCCTAATTTGTAAACAAAGTTTATTTGTTCAAATGAATTACAGATGTTTTAGAGGGTCGTGTTTAGCGAACTACAAAAATTTATATTTCACAATCCAAAGGTTGATGGAACACTTTTCCTATATGGTCATTCGTATCATAGTGTATAAAGATTGTTGGAACATTTAAGTATGGAATTGATTTTATGAGCTAATTTTGTTCACTAGTCTTTTTATTCAGCTCAGGGATGATCTGCACCAAAATAAAAATGAAAAAGTCGATTCTTCAATGGATACTTATCTGTAAGTGCTTCAAAATATAGTAGGAAATTAAGCATATAGTAAAGTTGTGCGTAGGGGTGAGCAGCGGTCCAGACCGGACCGGAAGACCGAATTCAAAAATTTTTACAGACTGACCGGACTTGAATCAATTCCGGTCCGGTCCGGTTTTAACCTTTTTGGACCTGAATCAAATGAAAACAATAAAAAAAAAGAAACTCAACATTATAGCTCCGAAGCCAGTACTCGTAGTCATGATACAGTACAAATATAATTGAGAAAAAAGACCTACTCAAAGAAGTCTAAAATTCTAGTTCTGAGTTCTGACTTTCTGACATTCAAAGTAAAGAGAGGGTCCATGCGTCAAACAACTCCACATAATTAAATTTATTTTCAATTCCAAAACAATTAACCCTCATGTAATTAACTTATTCTTCAATTCAAGCCACCAAAAATCAGATTGGAAGACGTTGTGAATTGCGATGGTGTATTTGGTCTTGATCTAAATAATATACCTAATATCGTATACCGTCTGCTACGCCGTACGGAGAAGTAGCTTCGATAGCCCGCAAACTAACGAACTCAATGACTGTGATGTTGCGACTTACTGCGCGAGGGAAGCGTGGGGTAGTAGTGCAGTGGAGGTGGTGGGGAAGCGACCGTGATGGAGCCGTGGAGGTGGGGTGCGGATGGAGCCTATGGAGGAGGATAGGAATTGAGGGTTTTGCCGAGAGAGTGAAGACTGGTCAATGTTTGGGTTTTGGGTTTGGTTGGGTTTTTCTTGAATATATTATTATATTAATATATAATATATATATATATATATATATACATTAATTCCGGTCTTTCGGTCGCGACGAAGATGACACCAAAATTTTGTGATTGGACTTGGTATCGGAATGATGGGCCCCGTTCCGGTCCAAATTTAGGTTCGTCCGGTCCGATTTCAAGTCCAGACGGACCTTTGCTCAGCCCTATTGTGCGTCTGTAACAAATGTGTTTATGACTTATGTGAAACATGCATGCCTGGCTAAAATAGATTTTTACTCTAGATCATAATCTCTAGGTTCCTTATAGGATTACATTACTTTTTATTAAATTGGGCTAAACTATATAAATGAAGAAGCGTGAAGATTCGTATTACATACCATTTATTTAAGGTACGCCTTTGTTATATGATAATATCGTTAGCGATAGTAAATTCCATGTTGCTTCCCACACATATTCTTTGTCTTGATAGGCTGTCGATAATAATAACATTGGAAAAATTTCTTAGGTAGTGTGCCGTTCCCCAAAACTTGCTTCTTGATCCCCGTCAATGTATTCCTTCTCATCGCCAACATCTAGTGCCCATAGCAAGCCTCTATGAATGAAGGGTAAACAACACCATTCACGTTCTAATATCTACCATAACACGTTGGACCTTTTACAGATTCAGTAATACTCTCAAATAATATTTTTCGCTTAAACCTGAGGCACATGAAAATTCTTCGTTGTAAATCTTTCCTTTCTTGGAGTCATTCTTTGTCCTTTCTGCCACACAATTGTGTTGGAAAACTCGGAGTAATGAGCTGTCTAGCTTGCTCAACTTTTGTTACACATCCATTCTAAAACCATTGAGGTCTCAAGCGAGGCCTATTTAGACTGAATCTATTGTTTCATTGTTCCAAACCCACATTTTTGCTCTCCTCAAGATGGAAACTGCCCTCGACCGGCGTGCGTTCGTAGTAATGTATTCTCAAATCTAAAAATACCCATACCGCTTCACATGGTGAAATATACCTTGTAAAAACTTTTCAAGTTAGTCTCATTCCAATTAAGAAAATAAAAACTACGCATGTAAAAATATGAAAATTTGATATTTTGAAAATTACCTGTGTAGTCTAGTATGCTTGAATCTCATCATATGTCACAGTTCTCTCAGATCCTTGAGGAAACTCAACAGTGACACGATCATTTCCCTTGTTTATGTCATTTGAAAAATACTTGATAGAACAGTGTGATTGCAAAATTCAATATTGTATGACACATATTTTTGAGGGGTGTAGGGTTATGCACAACAAATCTATATCTATTAACTCCATTCGTCTCAACAACCTGCCATCATCTCTTCTTTGTAATTGGATACCATCTTCATCAGAGACTTGTTGTTTCTGGGGTCGCAACTTCTTTGGGAAATGTTTCGTGAACTTCCATCCTCATGCATGGGTTTCTATTCGATGCACCGCAAGGTCCATAGAATCATCACAATCCCTATTTCATAGAGTCGGGTTTCATCAGCGACGAATCTTCTATTAGGATGTAAAATAATGAGAATATGAACATGTGGAAACCGCGCTTGTTGGATCCCACGTTATGCCACTGAACACAAAAATAAAATTAAGTTAATATTAAAAACATTACGGGTATCAATTGTAGTATTGATTTACACATTGTAAGCTAAATGTAAAATGGAAAAGTACTATTAAACAATTTAATACTGCACATAGTTGAGAAACTTACAACATTATCTTTTCCAAGTGTCTTTCTCTTTTCAGTCACGTCTATAGTTGATCTAATTTGATTTTGAAAAACTCACCAAGTATCAGGTATGTATCCGTCTCGGTTGAGTGCCTCGCCTTAAGAAACAAATCTGATTATTTCTGGCCACTTGGATTGCAAAGTGAACATAACCAATAAGACTTGGGTATCCATTACCACCTACAAATAGCCATGATTTGTTATTTGATCATATATCTCGCACCCTGTACAAGGATGAAGCAGAACTTGCGTGTTTTCCGGCTAGAGGGCGCATCAGTGTCTCCTCTTAATCTGCTATGTAGATTGTTATACACCTTTCTCCGCTTCACTGCTTTTGGTGTGTTTAATGTAAGTAAGTCTTGTCAGTCTCATCATTATAAGCATCAACCAAAATTGTTGAAATAGCTTTCCTAGACTTTAGTTAACGTTGCAGCTTCATGAACCCTATCTAATTTCATATGCAAATCTCTTCACTTGCTTATCTTTTCCTCTTCTTTCTTGAAATTTCTTCCGCATTCGTTGAATGGAATATCAATCCAATAACATCCTCTCCGTAAGGGACATAATGCGATATGCATCCAAGTATGACGGGAAGTCATTGATTCGTCTGACAATTCCTGATTGTTTTTCACGTGGTCTCCTATCCGCCACTGCTCCAATATCTCACAATTAGTTGAAGCCACTTCAAGATGTCGTGTGTAGATTATATGTTCTAATCAGCTTTACCCCCTTTTTCCCATGAGTTTTTAGTTGACAATCCGATTGATCGTTTAAAATCAAAACGATCCCTCGCCATTCTGAAAGCTTTGGCAAGCGGGTTGTGTACATCAAACATTGTCTTTAGATCATTCATCATTCCATCATAAATCATGCGATTTGCCACATGTTTGCTGCAAAAGTAGTAAATAAGTATTCATAGATGAAAGGCAAGCACTATTAAATAATGAAGGAAATCATATTGGATATTATACAACTCGTGTTTTCTTTCTTTCAAAACCTCATTTTTGTGTCATTATGTATAGTTGGCAAAATTTCGGACGTGATCTAGTGTTCGGTAAAACAAACTTCCTATCTTATGTAGTTTATCCATGCATCCTAAAGAGTATGGCCTCGCCCTTGATTATGTTGCATCAATCTTTCTCCATTGAAGTAAATGCGTACATCTGTTATAAGCTCTTATATTTTCTTTGAAATGCCTACTTAACTGTCCTACATATCCAGAAAACCCTAAGGTGTGCGGGGGTCTAGTAGAGTAGTAGTGTTCACTTTCCCTACATTACAAACACAATAAGAATTTTGGATTCTTTGAACCCTTTTCCTTCCTCTCTTTCATCAAACCACATCATTGCACCACAACTACAAGCGCTCTTGGATCTCCAATATCCCAATAATTATCTGAATTTAGAAGTTAATAAATTAGTATTACTCACATTTTTCTGAAACTAAGGTAATTAAGTTGGTTTCATCACCTTTATTTGATTGAGTCGTCGGTGAACATTTTCACCAGTTGTAATCATTAATAACAGTAAAGATGTAGCTATTTCATAGTTATTGATATTTGTAGGGCTTCGCCCCGCCTTAGGTGGGCGTGACCTCAGCTTCAGTGTCATGGAGTTGAGCCATGGAATCCGCATGTGAATGCGTTGGGTGTGTTGTCGAGTCAAGGGATCGCCACCGTGCCTATTATAGGTTATTCACGGACGCCCGAACATTGGTGCCAAACTAGTGGCCCCACAAATAGTCCAGTAACCAAAGTGTGGGTTCGGGACATGGTACGAATCCTGTAACCCAATTCGCCCGATGTAGCGGCCTCTACTCGGTTCTCATTGTAGTTCCATAAATCATAACAATTGAATTCAAGAAAACTATTGATTTGACTTCGAAGCGCACTATTACTAGGTGGGTTGCTATTATGTACAAACCAAGACTTCTACATGGACAAGCGATCACTTGATGTTAGTCAATATTAATAAGGTGCTTAGAAAACCGGTCGTCCATGATTATCTGACTTTAATGTGACAAGCGGATTAAATTCCGGTCTTGTTTAAACAATAATTACAGTGTGATAGAAGAAATATAATATACAAGACATGAAAACAAGGTTAGTGAGCATGATATATGTATGTGTGTCCTCTCACTTGTCACTGCAACAATCAAATTATTAGAATAAACTCAAAGGATCGCCCTTCGATTGAATTGCTAATTGAGACAAACAAACGCGTTGTATTGACATACAATATGTATAATAATGAAAACCAAAAACCATGAAACATTGAAAATATTAAGAAAAACTACATATTTACATGAACGATTAAAAGTGTAGTTCTTACATTGTTTTAATTGAATTAAACTCATACAATGGTTAATCAAATTAAAGACAAAAGAATCAAAAAGAGTGAAAAGAGGTTTTTGGTGAGTAATTCAGATTTTACCCTTATTTCGCTTGTTGATTCGAAAGAGAATCGATGCTTTGAATTAAAAACGAGTGTGTTTGAGTGTTTTTTGAGAGAGAGAGAGAGTAGACGTGTTCGGGAATTGTGAAGTGTATTGAAAGTTGTGTCTCTGAGATGTGAAGTTGTGAAACGTATGAAGTGAAGGTGTCTCGGACTGAGCAAGGCAAGGGAGTATTATAGGCACGAGGCAAAAACGAGGCAACAACCCTGCGTATATACGCTGAGGATGAGCGTATATACGCTCATGGGAGCGTATATACCTCATCCTCAGCGTATATACGCTTCTTACTTTCCATAAGATTTTGGCAAGAACCGTATACCTTGAGCTGCGTATATACGCTTGTTATGGAGCGTATATACGCTCCTGACCAGGTATATACGCTCCATACCTGCGTATTACGCTCACTTTTGCGTATATATTTCCAAAAACCTCGAATATTTTGATTTCTCCGATTTATTCGTGATTTCCCTTGATTCGACGCACCCTAGACACCCTTGCTCTCCAAGCAAGGGTTTGAATGTTCTAGAAGGTTCACGTATTTCCGGAGTATTTTCTAATTATTCATGTATTTTCTGCGTATTTGCGTATTTAAACATTGCAAATTCATAGAAAATCATAGAAAATCAGAAAAATATTTAAAAAATACTGGCGGATTCAGAAAATGTGACGGACATGATGAAATCAAAAGCATGAGATCGCCAGTGTAACCTGTTTGAAAACCTTTGAATTTATCGAGAAAACCGAAAGAAAATGTTTGCCTTGTATGTGACCTTTGTCATAGTTCCGAGTACGACCTCACTTTTCCAACTTTTGTGAGTTCAAAGCATCTTTTCTGAGTCGAACAAACGCGAGAGCGGTATGTTTCATCACGGATTACTCATTTGGGAGACACTTTTCAGTCTTACAGAAGCCCCACTTTGAGTGATCTGGAGAGACGATAGTTTCGTAAGACGAAAGTCAAAGTATTCGATTCGGACGGAGAGAACTCAGACGTTCTGCGACCCTGAGTTACCCTTTTCGCCGGTACTGCAAACAAAGGTTAGTTTTACCTGTAGCCGTGTCCATGCGGTTCGATGTGCTTGTATGTGTTGAGTCCTTGAGCGGTCATTTCCCCTTCGGCTGACTGAGAAATGCAGGTGGGTCCCATGCTTTCGAAGAATGAGCATTGACTTGAAAATGATAGCCCTAATTCAGGATTAAGGACTACCTTGGTGACGAATAGTTGTTTTTATGTCTAGCGAAATTTGCATGCAATGTTGACTTGTAACTTGTTGACTTGAGATTGAAAAGTGGCAAGAGTCATTGATTTTGAAAGGTCTTTGAATTTGGAAGAGCCTTGTCTAGGTCTGGTTCTAGACATTAGTTTGAAGAGTCATTGATTTGAAAGGGTCTTGTCTAGGTCTGATTCTAGACATGATTCTGAGAGAGTCATTGAAGGAGTCTTGTCTAGGTTGGTTCTAGACATGATTTGAGAGAGTCTTTGATTTGAAAGGGTCTTTGTCTAGGTCTGGTTCTAGACATGGTCTGAGAGTGTGCTTTGAATTTGAAGGAGTCTTGTCTAGTCTGGGTTGAGACATAATCTGAGAGAGTCTTTTGAAAGTGCTTGTATAGGTCTGTTTAGACAGGATTTGAAAGTGGTTGTCTAGGTCTGGTTCAAGACATGATTTGAGAGAGTCTTTTAGGTTCTGGTGCTAGACATGGTTTGTTTGAGGTGTCTTGTAGTCTGATTCTAGACATGATTTGAAAGTGACTTTGAATTTGAAAGAGTCCAGTCTAGGTCTGGTTCTAGACATGAAAGGACGATACTAGAGTCTAATCCTAGTACCAAGTGCATTGAAGAGTGCATTTGAAGAGTGACTTAGAGAAAGGTGACATTTGGACGTGACTTGACTTAACATTGGCGAGACAGTGACTTTGATTGGAAAGAGACAGGTCCAAAAGTGATTTTTCAGGATTTCCTCTTGATAGCAAAGACTTGAACACGTAATAGGGCCTTAGGAGACAAGAAGCCCCAACTGGAAATTAAGGGCCATGATGACAACGAGCCCCCTAGCAGACTTTGAGACAACGTGGTTTACGGCTTAGATCAACATAGGGAAGTGGATGGATTGTATGGACGAGTTCCCCAATAAGATGTACTAACCCAAGGTCAGTGGCTTTACTTCCTTGGATTGAGTCAATGAGTCCTTGAAGGTGACCAAGAATAGGTATGGTTCGGAAATAATAAGGGTCAAATTTGTGACTAGGGGTCAAAGATGTGGCTAGATGTTTGGTTGGCTAATGATGTTGGTTCAAAATGAGTCTATGTCAGGTTCTAAACTGGCAAAACCATATCGAATTCTTAGCAAGTCAAGCACTCAAAAGGCCTCAAATGATTAATGTTATGTTGATGCGGTCGAACTCGAGAAGAGCTTCCTACGTATCCTTACGGAATCAGACCACCGTAGTTCTTGGTGATGATTGGACAATGCCTCGTGTGAGAGGCTTTTGTGGTTGTAATGTGAGGCTGTGGTTGAGGGTTGAAAAAGGCTTGATGATTACGAAGTACCCTCGGTGCGCAGTGTGCTTTTTAGACTCTTGCTTTGATCTGGCTTTGAGCTTTGGATTTGCATTGGATTGATTTGCATTTGTGAACTTTTGTATTGAACTTGTTTTTGCTTTTTCTTTTGCCCATTTTACTTTTTCTTTTCTTTCTTTTGCACGTGTCTTTTCCTACGCACGTTTGGTCCAAGGGTTAGGTAGATGTGGGTGATGAAGAAGATAGGCTAAATGATAGTGTTTGGGGACTCAAAGGTTGCAGGGATCTTGATTTGATTTGAAAGGGTATGGAAGGAGGGGTCATTTTGTGGAGCTGTGAAAGAAGACCTCTCTGGGGCATTGTTCAAATTAATAATTGAATCGCATTAGATAACCAATTGTGGCCAATGAGTGTTGAGACTTGCATAGAATTAGAAAATATATTGCCAAAACAATGAATCATTTTATTGATGAAAGAAACTTGAAACATACATGGCTTATTTCAAAAGACTACATAGACTCAAAAGACAGTGAATTGAAACCGAATATAATGCTAGGACTAGGACTGATGACTCAATCTAAAGAAGCCGCATGGATCATTAACCACGCTTGGGGTGACTCATGGTTTAGCAAGTGGGTTGGTTTGGATGTTGATCTTATCCTTCGCCGCTGGAGGAACTGGGAGCGACATCTTCAACCATGTCTTGAATCCTGTGCTTCAAACGATGCAATTCTCAGTGGTGTGCCCTTCCTTGGTGGAACTTACAATAGGCATTGGGATTCCAATTCCTAGATTTCTTATCATCTGAAGGGTCTGGAGTGGGTCAATAGGAGCAAGTGCACCTTT
Source organism: Bassia scoparia (assembly GCA_008642245.1). Classification (NCBI taxonomy): domain Eukaryota; kingdom Viridiplantae; phylum Streptophyta; class Magnoliopsida; order Caryophyllales; family Amaranthaceae; genus Bassia; species Bassia scoparia. The sequence continues at coordinate 98,007 of SNQN01000535.1, forward strand.
TGCATTAGTCTATCAATGGCCTGCTCATAAGTCATACCAATTGGAAGAAATGTCCTGTGTGGTCCTCAGAGGCCTGTTGTTGAAAGAGCCGGGATGGTTAGAAGAGTTGTCATTGGTATGTGGCGATTTGATCAGTGTTGGAAAAAGAGGACCACCTTCTTGTTAAAGCCCCACCTTACCCTTAGATTCTGGGCGTTGAACATCTTCCTCAACTAGGAGGCCAACCTTGTAGAGCCCAGTAAATGAATCAATGGGTTGAACTTGAGTGGCTCTCGATACTTGGGCATGAAGGTTCTTGAATGACCATGCGAACTTGATCTTCCTCATTCGGTCGATTGGTCATTTGAGCGGCCTTCTCCTCCACCTATTAAGGAAAGTAGAGAAATTTTCTTTCTCACCTTGCTTGGTGGCCTCTAGTTCACGAAGACCAACAGGAAGCTGGGAATTGTACCTGTACTGCTTTAGGAACTCGTGTTTGATATATCCCAATCATCGAGCTTGCTTGATTCAGGGTCTTGAACCACCTGGATGGATGGGTGTCCAAAGTAATAGGGAACACCGAATGAATAGCTCTTGCTCATTCCCTTGAGGACATTGAATATTGAAGTGCGGGGTGTCTTCTGGGTCTTCAGTTCCTGAATTGGCCAAATCAGTGATGACAAACTTCTTAGGAAGCTGGCCCTTAATCTCATAATCAGCAACACGAGGCCCTTGAACTGAATTTTCGGACATTCTCTTGACAACTCTTCTAGTTGCTCCACCCTTTTTTCCGTCTCAGTTTCGGGAGGGAGTGGTGTCTCAGCATCGTCTTTTCCTCCCCTTCAGACTCGAGAGGTTTTCTTGGGTCCTCTTTTCTTTCAGCTCCCCAATGCTCTTTTCTTGGGCATCAAGGCGAGAATTCACAGTCTCGAGCTTTTCGAGAATAGCGTTAAGCTGTTGTTCATGTTTGCCATGAAGTGTCTTGGTGATCAGGGCGCGTCGGGTTTGGCTTCTTGTTACTTTCTAGGCCCCAGAGACAAGTTGCGAGTCTTGCTATCTTGCTGAAAACAAAAATTACACTTTAGAAACCCAGAAACAAAAGATTGGTCTACTTGAAACTCTTAAGAACAAACCTAACTCAGTCTTGAGGTTCTGGACTTAAGGGACTGAACTCGAAAGTAGACTTGAAAGGGCTAGACCTAAATCTGATGTAAGGTGCTAGACTCGAGAAAGATTCAAACCTAAGATGGGCCTATTTCAGAATTAAGGACCTCTTAGACTTACGAGCCACTTGAAATTGAATGGGCATAGCCTTGAATCAAAGTTCCTAGGGTTGAGTCTATGATCGAACCTAGTCAGTTTTAAGGTTCTTAGATTAAGTTGAAGCGAACCTAATTCAGATTCAAGGCTCTTGGTTGAAATTGAACCTAATTCAGATTCAAGGTTCTGAATTAAGATTGAAATGAACCTAATTCAGGTTTAAGGTTCAAAAGGTCGAATCTAAATCAGACTTTAAAGATTCTTGGATTGGAATTGAACCTAAGTCAGATTCTAGGTCGAATGGAGTTTGAATTGGAATGGGCCTAATGGATATCGAACTTCATGTCTTGAACCATAGATTAAGAGACTGGGCTTAGTTAAGAAATTGGACTGAACAAAGAGTCACAAGTTAACAAGCACATTGATTGAAACACAAAACCAATTTATTCACTTAAGGTCAGGATCTAAGTGAACTATAAGTCGGCTTGGTTAAGTCTGATAGTGTACCATGCCTAAGAGTAGAGCTGGGTCCAATTTCACCACCACAATATTTGTGATGTATGGCCGAGATACCCTTATATGCACGCATCTCGTAACACGTGCATACGCGGCATGGGCGGGATAGGACTTACCTTAGCATGTGATCAATTAACCACATGCAACCAAGATAAAATCCCCCCTTAAGGTATCTCGAGCATAGAACATGCCATATTGAGACCAAGGTGCCTAGGACATGACCCTATTCGAAGGGTCACAAGCAAAATTCGATTGATTATGAATATGGAACTACGAGACTTTTCAAGTCTGTCCACTCACCAAATGGTGATTATCCCCAGTGAAGTCGCCAAAAACTGTAGGGCTTCGCCCCGCCTTAGGTAGGCGTGACCTCAGCTTCAGTGTCATGGAGTTGAGCCATGGAATCCGCATGTGAATGCGTTGGGGTGTTTTGTCGAGTCAAGGGGATCGCCACGTGCCTATATAGGTTATTCACGGACGCCCGAAACATTGGTGCCAAACTAGTGGCCCCACAAATAGTCCAGTAACCAAAGTGTGGGTTCGGGGACATGGTACGAATCAGAATCTGTTACCCAATTCGCCCGCATGTAGCGGCCTCTACTCGGTCTCATTGTAGTTCCATAAATCATAACAATTGAATTCAAAAAAACTTATTGATTTGACTTCGAAAGCGCACTAATTACTAGGTGGTTGCTATTATGTACAAACCAAGACTCTACAATGGACAAGGCGATCATTGATTGTTAGTCAATATTAATAAGGTGCTTAGAAAACCGGTCGTCCATGATTATCTGACTTTAATGTGACAAGCGATTAAATTCCGGTCTTGTTTAAACAATATATACAAGTGTGATAGAAGAAATATATATACAAGACATGAAAACAAAGGTTAGTGAGCATGATAATATGTATGTGTGTCCTCCTCACCTTGTCACTGCAACAATCAAATTATTAGAATACTAACAAGGATCGCCTTCGATTGAATTGCTATTGAGACACAACAAACGCGTTTAGTTGACATAAACATATGTATAATAATGAAAACCAAAACCATGGAAACATTGAAAATATTAAGAAAAACCTACATATTTACATGAACGATTAAAAGTGAGTTTCTACATTTTTTAATTGAATTAAAACTCATAACAATGGTTAAATCAATTAAGAGAACAAAGGAATTAAAAAGAGTGAAAAAGAGGTTTTTGGTGAGTAATCTCAGATTTATACCCTTATTTCGCTTGTTGATTCGAAAGAGAATCGATGCTTTGAATCAAAAACGAATGTGTTTTGAGTGTTTTTGAGAGAGAGAGAGAGAGTAGACGTGTCTCGGGAATTGTGAAGTGTATTGAAAGTTGTGTCTCTGAGATGTGAAGTGTGAAACGTATGAAGTGAAGGTGTCTCGGACTGAGCAAGGCAAGGGAGTATTTATAGGCACGAGGCAAAAACAGGCAAGGCAACCCTGCGTATATACGCTGAGGATGAGCGTATATACGCTCATGGGAGACGTATATACGCTCATCCTCAGCGTATATACGCTTCTTACTTTCCATAAGATTTTGGCAAGAACCGTATACCTTGAAGCTGCGTATATACGCTTGTTATGGCGTTATACGCTCCTGACCAGCGTATATACGCTCCATACCTGCGTATATACGCTCAACTTTTGCGTATATATTTCCAAAAACCTCGAAATATTTTGATTTCCTCCGATTTTATTCGTGATTTCCCTTGATTCGACGCACCTAGACCCCTTGCTCTCCAAGCAAGGAGTTCTAGAATGTTCTAGAAGGTTCCACGTATTTCCGGAGTATTTTCTAATTATTCATGTATTTTCTGCGTATTCTGCGTATTTAAACATTGCAAAATTCATAGAAATCATAGAAAAATCAGAAAAATAATTTAAAATACTGGCGGATTCAGAAAAATGTACGACATGATGAAAATCAAAAAGCATGAGAATCGCCAGTGTAACTGTTTGAAAACCTTTGAATTTATCGAGAAAACCGAAAGAAAATGTTTGCCTTGTATGTGACCTTTGCTCAATAGTTCCGAGTACGACCTCACGTATTTCCAACTTTT
>SNQN01000535.1:101865-132078 GCA_008642245.1 Bassia scoparia
CGGGTCCGTAACCGAAAGTGTGGGTTCGGGACATGGTACGAATCAGTCTGTAACCCAATTCGCCCGCATTGTAGCGGCCTCTACTCGGTTTCATTGTAGTTCCATAAATCCTAACATTGAATTCAAGAAAACTATATGATTTGACTTCGAAGCGCACTAATTACTAGGTGGGTTGCTATTTGTACAACCAAGACTCTACAATGGACAAGGCGATCACTGATTGTAGTCAATATTAATAAGGTGCTTAGAAACCGGTCGTCCATGATTATCTGACTTTAATGGACAAGCGATTAAATTCCGGTCTTGTTAAACAATATATACAAGTGTGATAGAGAAAATATATTTACAAGACATGAACAAGGTTAGTGAGCATTATATATGTATGTGTGTCCTCCACTTGTCACTGCAAACAATCTTATTAGAATAAACTCAAGGAATCGCCCTTCGATGATGCTAATTGAGACAAACAAACGCGTTGTATTGAAAAACAATATGTATAATAATGAAAACCAAAAACCATGGAAACATTGAAATATTAAGAAACCTACATATTTACATGAACGATTAAAAGTGAGTTTTACATTGTTTTAATTGAATTAAAACTCATAACAATGGTTAATCAAATTAGAGACAAAAGGAATCAAAAAGAGTGAAAAGAGGTTTTTGGTGAGTAATCTCAGATTATCCTTATTTCGCTTGTTGATTCGAAAGAGAATCGATGCTTTGATAAAAACGAATGGTTTTGAGTGTTTGAGAGAGAGGAGAGAGAGTAGACGTGTCTCGGGAATTGTGAAGTGTATTGAAAGTTGTGTCTCTGAGATGTGATTGTGAAACGTATGAAGTGAAGTGTCTCGGACGAGCAAGGCAAGGAGTTTATAAGGCACGGGCAAAAACAGGCAAGGCAACCTGCGTATATACGCTGAGGATGAGCGTATATACGCTCATGGGAGCGTATATACGCTCATCCTCAGCGTATATCGCTCTTACTTTCCATAAGATTTTGGCAAGAACCGTATACCTTGAAGCTGCGTATATACGCTTGTTATGGAGCGTATATACGCTCCTGACCAGCGTATATACGCTCCATACCTGCGTATATACGCTCACTTTTGCTATATATTTTCAAAAACCTCGAAATATTTTGATTTCCTCCGATTTTATTCGTGATTTCCCTTGATTCGACGCACCTAAGCACCCTTGCTCTCCAAGCAAGGATTCTAGAATGTTCTAGAAGGTTCACGTATTTCCGGAGTTTTTCTAATTATTCAGGTATTTTCTGCGTATTCTGCGTATTTAAACATTGCAAATTCATAGAAAATCATAGAAAATCAGAAAAATATTTAAAAAATACTGGCGGATTCAGAAAAATGTGACGGACATGATGAAATCAAAAAGCATGAGAATCGCCAGTGTACCTGTTTGAAAACCTTTGATTTATCGAGAAAACCGAAAGAAAATGTTTGCCTTGTATGTGACCTTTGCTCAATAGTCCGAGTACGACCTCACGTATTTCCAACTTTGTGAGTTAAAGCATCTTTTCTGAGTCGAACAACGCGAGAGCGGTATGTTTCATCACGGATATACTCATTTGGGGAGAACACATTTCAGGTGTCTACACGAAGCCCCACTTTGACTGGTCTGGAGAGACGATAGTTTCGTAAGACGAAGTCAAAGTATTCGATTCGGGACGGAGAGCAATCAAGACGTTCTGCGACCCTGAGTTACCCTTTTTCGCCGGTACTGCAAACAAAGGTTAGTTTTACCTGTAGCCGTGTCCATGCGGTCGATGTGCTTGTATTGTGTTGAGTCCGTTGAGCGGTCATTTCCCGTTCGGCTGACTGGAGAATGGGTGGTCCCATGCTTTCCGAAGAAATGAGCATTGACTTGAAAATGATAGCCCTATTCAGGATTAAGGACTACCTTGGTGACGAATGGTCTTTTTTTAGTCTAGGATTTGCTGCATGTTGCGATTGTAACTTTGACCTTGAGATTGAAAAGTGGCAAGTCATATGATTTTGAAGAGTCTTTGAATTGGAAGAGCCTTGTTCTGGTTGGTTCTAGACATAGTTTGAAGAGTCATTGAATTTGAAAGGGTCTTGTCTAGGTCTGTTTCTAGACATGTTCTGCGAGAGTCATTGAAGGAGTCTTGTCTAGGTTTGGTTTAGACTGATTTGAAGAGTGTTTGAATTTGAAGGGTCTTTGTCTAGGTCTGGTTCTAACATGGTCTGAGAGTGTCTTTGAATTTGAAGGAGTCTGTCTAGGTCTGGGTTGAGACATAATCTGAGAGAGTCTTTTGAAAGTGCTTGTTAGGTCTGTTTAGACAGGATTTGAAAGTGTGCTTGTCTAGGTCTGGTTCAAGACATGATTTGAGAGGTCTTTAGGTCTGGTGCTAGACATGGTTTGAGAGTGTCTTGTCTAGTCTGATTCTAGAATGATTTGAAAGTGACTTTGAATTTGAAAGAGTCCAGTCTAGGTCTGGTTCTAGACATGAAAGGACGATACTAGAGTCTAATCCTAGTACCAAGTGCATTGAAGAGTGTCATTTGAAGAGTGACTTAGAGAAAGGTGACATTTGGACGTGACTTGACTTAACATTGGCGAGACAGTGACTTTGATTGGAAAGAGACAGGGTCCAAAAGTGATTTTTCAGGATTTCCTCTTGATAGCAAGACTTACGTAATAGGGCCTTGGAGACAAGAAGCCCCAACTGGAAATTAGAGCCATGATTGACACGAGCCCCCTGCGAGACTTTGAGACAACGTGGTTTCGGCTTAGATCAACATAGGGAAGGTGATGGATTGTATGGACGAGTTCCCCAATAAGATGTACTAACCCAAGGTCAGTGGCTTTACTTCCTTGGATTGAGTCAATGAGTCCTTGAAGGTGACCAGAATAGGCTATGGTTCGAATAATAAGGGTCAAATTTGTGACTAGGGGTCAAAGATGTGGTAGATGTTGGGTTGGCTAATGATGTTGGTTCAAACATGAGTCTATGTCAGGTTCTAAACTGGCAAAACCATAATCGAATTCTTAGCAAGTCAAGCACTCAAAAGGCTCAATGATTAATGTTAATGTTTGTGCGATCACTCGAGAAGAGGCTTCTACGTATCCTTACGAATCAGACCACCGTAGTTTGGTGATGATTGGACAATGCCTCGTGTGAGAGGGTTTTGTGGTTGTAATGTGAGGTGTGGTTGAGGGTTGAAAAAGGCTTGATGTTACGAAGTGGACCTCGGTGCAGTGTGCTTTTTAGACTCTTGCTTTGATCTGGCTTTGAGCTTTGGATTTGCATGGATTGATTTGCATTTGTGAGACTTTTGTATTGAACTTGTTTTTGCTTTTTCTTTTTGCCCATTTTACTTTTTTTTTCTTTCTTTTGCACGTGTCTTTTCTCGCACCGTTTGGTCCAAGGGTTAGGTAGATGTGGGTGATGAAGAAGATAGGCTAATGATAGTGTTTGGGGCTCAAAGGTTGCAAGGGATCTTGATTTGATGTGCAAAGGGTATGGAGGAGGGGTCATTTTGTGGGCTGTGAAAGAAGACCTCTCTGGGGCATTGTTCAAATTAATAATTGAATCGCATTAGATAACCAATTGTGCCAATGAGTGTTGAGACTTGCATAGATTAGAAAATATATTGCCAAAACAATGAATTTATTGATGAAAGAAATTGAACATCATGGCTTATTTCAGACTACATAGACTCAAAGACAGTGAATTGAAACGATATTAATGCTAGGACTAGGACTTGATGACTCAATCTAAAGGCCGCATGGATCATTACCCACGCTTGGGGGACTCATGGTTTAGCAAGTGGGTTGTTTGGATGTTGATCTTATCCTTCGCCGCTGAGGAACTGGGGGCGAACATCTTTAACCATGTCTTGAATCCTGTGCTTTCAAACGATGCAATTCTCAGTGGTGTGACCCTTCTTGGTGGAACTTACAATAGGCATTGGGTTCCAATTCCTAGATTTTTATCATCTGAAGGTCTGGAGTGGGTCAATAGGAGCAAGTGCACCTTTTGCAGTTAGTCTATCAATGGCCTGCTCATAAGTCATACCAATTGGAGAAATGTCCTTGGTGTCCTCGGCCTGTGTTGAAGAGCCGGATGGTTAGAATGGTTGTCATTGGTTCTTCCTCTAGTGAGTTCAAAGCATCTTTTCTGAGTCGAAACAAACGCGAGACGCGGTATGTTTCATCACGGATTACTCATTTGGGGAGACACATTTTCAGGTGTCTACAATATTAATTTAAAACTAAAGAAGAAACTTCAAATAAAGTTAGTAATGGAACTAATTTTACTTTGGTGCTGTTGTGTATCATCGTTCATTTGATTTTCTTCCAAGATAGTAACGGAACTACTTTCACCTGTAATAATTATATGTGATTTAAGAGTAAGCATATATTTTTACATTGAGACAACAAATAAAGGTAATAAAATGGTACCAGATTGTGAATTCGATTTCGAAACTGTGTTTGGCATGTTACTTGATGTAGACTTGATGATTCTTACACCTTGGATAACTTGTTTTCTTGATATCAAAGCTTCTTTTCTTTTCCTAAATTGAGCATCACCACTTAGGCTCCATTTGTTTTGAAGGAAAACAATTTTCATGGAAAATCATTTTCTAGGGAAAATAATTTTCATGGAAAATCATTTTCTAGGGAAAATAATTTTCATGGAAAATCATTTTCTAGGAAAAAAGTTTTCCTTTGTTTGTTTGATTAGAGGAAAACTCATGAAAAAAATGAAAAACGTAATAGAAATGAAGGAAAGGTGGGGGAATGAGTAAGGGAGATGTTAGGAGTTGGGAGGAAATTGTGGCATTCCTTCTCTACAAAAGGAAAATGATTTTCCTTTTCCAAAGTGACATTTCTCCTTTGAGGAAAATGATTTTCCACTCCTTTCCAAAACAAACAAAGGAAAACTAAAACAAGGAGGAAAATCATTTTCCAGGAAAATGTTTTCCGTCAAAACAAACGGAGCCTTAGAATGGAAGGATCTTTCCTCTGGACCTGGTTGCTTACGTTGTTCACTTGCACCAAAAATGTAATTTTTTTAGTTTAACAATAAGTATAACAATATTATCATATTTTGTAGGGAATGATCCAAGTGAAAATGGTACGAATGAGAACGATACTGCTAAGAAACTCGAGTCAAATTTCTTTGGTAGGGGTCTAATTGTTGTTGACTATGTAGAAAAGTCTCCTTAGACAGCTAGAAGAAAAAGAGGCAGGCCTAGGAAGCAAGATCACCAACACACTCATATGTCATCAAGAAAGCGGATCTACTAAAGTGGTAATCCTCTTGTATTGATAGATAAATTGAAACAGGACATAATTAGTTAGCAAACATTCTACAGAAGTATATTGTTGTGTTGGGAATGTTTGTTTTTCTAAAGTAGTAGTCTGAAATCTGTTGGCATTTTGCAGGAGAGATTGCTTGTTTTGGATTAATTTTTTCCTGAGCTTGTGCACTGGGTTGATGTATTATAGTACCCATTAAATTTAGATTAGGCCCCAAATCCACTCATTATCTTTATTCTTCCCTCTTTGTCACTTGCTTTATTTTCCTTAGACATTTTTGTTGGCAGGTAGATTCAATTTGATGGCATTATCTTTATCTACGTAAAAATGTCCTATTTCAAGTGAAAGATAATGCCATGAACTTAAACTAACTTGTATTTTGGGATTTAAAAGGAAGACAAACTTTTTTACTGTATTGCCTAATTAGTTTGTTATCACATTTTGCAGGAGATATTGCTTGTTTTGGATGGAACAATCGGTCTAAATGTGCTTCCTCAGGCCATGGAATTTAACGAAGTATGTGAACTGCTTGTTTAACCTTATTTTTTGTTTTGCAAGCAATTAGTCTCAGCTCTTCAACTAAAATCAAGCTGTCATTTTCTCTGCTCTTCAATTTGATAATTTTCTTTGCCGGTCATGTAAAAGTTCAAGGTGCCATATACACTGGCAAAGATAAAAAAACGAACTTATGAAATGGAGGAATTTCTTACAATTAGTTATATCACTCAATAGGATTCTTTGACTACTTGAGCTTGAACCATCATGGGTCTTCCATGTTTCTTGTGCTTCCCCTACAATATCATACGATAGACATTGACTTAAAAAAATCACAGATTTATGGAAAACATTTTTATTCAACCAGTATTTTATGATTGCATCACCTTGAGTATAGACCTCCCTTTGTTGTCGTTTCTTTACTATAATCTATTTTCTCTTTAGCCTTGCTAATGCCGTGAAATTTATATCCATTGATGTTTTTTTTTTGAACTATGAGAACTTTCAAAGTTTATTAAGAATAAAAGCTTCTGCTATATTGGAGGAAGACGTTAGTAATACACGAATAGCTAAGAAATATTATCTTAGAAATTTCATAATCTATTGTATGTAATGCCATAACTTAGTTTGTTATGCCATATCTAACAAATATTATCTATTGTAATACCATAACCCTCAAAGTTTGTTATAATATCTTTTGCAATAATCTTTTATTAATAGTAATAGTTTAGGAACTTTAGCCATAAAATTTATAGAATATACTTTGTAGTGAAATTGAAAATCTTTTAAGATCGTCATAATATCAATCTCAATAACTTTGAATTTAGGCAATAAATTTCTCTTTGTATTATTATTCCGAAAAATAATTTTGTCAGTGCAACTTCATTCTCTATTAAATTGCTACAACTTCAACAATATTAGCTTCTAATTCTCTATTAAAGTGTGAGAATTAGAAGCTAATAAGGTAGATGGTAGCTATGATATGAGTTAATTTTGAATTATTAGTTTGCTTCTTGCTCAGTCAATACTTTAATTGTCCATTGTAAGCTAATTTATAATAATAATTAATAAACAAACTAATAAAGATTGCTTCTTGCATAGTAAATGTAATACTCAGTAGAGCCATTGGCGGACTGGCCTTCCATATCGAACCTTCAACTAATACTCTAACGACACGAAAAAGGCTGTTACTGTTTTTTTTTTTACATTACCAAATACATTAATGATGTTGTTGGGAATTTGATGGTGACTTATATTAACAACTCCACGTTTTGGTTTATACAGAGTGTGTCGCAAAGATTAGCAGCAAACCTGGCTGGGTATGGTGAAACCCGATTGAGTACGATGTTCGAAGGAGCAGGTTGGCCGCCTCGACTTCTTTGGTAGATTACGCACCTAAGCAAAAATACAACACCCATGAAATGAACCTATTGACAATTATTTATCACTCATATCGAGTTGCTACCAAAGTACTGATTTACTGTGCAAATCCATGGTGCTCTATCGCCAAGCACATTATTTAGTAGAACTAATATATTCCTCACGATTTGACATCTTTTTTCTTTACCCTAATACAAAGATTTTGGTTGTTTGCAATGTGATACTTGTCGTAAAAACCATTAACGATTCCATAATTTCTTGATACATTTTTTTGCTTCCTCTGCAAAAGAAGTGCATTATTAATCATTGTCTCGAGTTTTTAGTTTTGCATGTTCTGTTGAATCTTACGTAGTGATTAAGATTCAAAAAACACTACAGAAAGTAGATGGCCAAGATTCTAGGAAATGTCTGAAAGTGCATAGGGAAACATTTGTGTCTATTGGATAATAGATTTATCCAATGTGGTTGAGCACTCAGCAGACAAAATATTCTACAAGATTGTAGAAAAAAACTTTGAGACATTTAGGTAGCTATCTATAAAAACAAAGGAGATCTATCAAATGATCTTTGAATCTCTTATAAGTCGTATCAATAAAATGTAGGAGATTGTTATAAATCTTAAATTTAGGATATGTAAACCATTTTGAGGAACCAATGGGCTTTTATATGAAAACATTTGCCCCATCATTCCATTGTTTCCACCTTATGAGACAAATTGTGGATTGTTGTAGTAGAGGTAAATGGATGTGTACATGACTTCAATTTTGATTAAGAAGGATTATGACAGATGTTCCAAAGATATTCATACCAAGTTAAGCATATGTATTAGGGTAGTGAAAAAAGATGTCAAATCGTGAGGAATCACAGTTGACTAACACAATTTAGTACATAAAACAATCTAGCCACAAGATAACTATCATCGAGACTGAACAACTAATGTCACATAACAACTCTAAATAGAGAAAACCCACCAACCAAAATCAGAAAATTAATTTTTTCAAATCTACCATGTGACATAGTGAAAATTATCACAATATTTATGGAAAGAATAGCCTCCAATAAAATAACATAATATTTATTGTAAGAAATTAGAACTCTAAGCAAACAAACGGTAATTAAATTCTAGCAAAACTGTCAATAATCACTAAACAACTTTTTTCCTAGGCAATAGAATTTTTATCCTTCTCAATCTTCACCGTAATCTTCATTTTATTTGTAGAGAGTTGTGTTGGACTTGTCTCATTCAAGTTTTCACCAAAATTTGTATCTTCACAAGACCTTTTTGTTGGAGTAAGAGAGCAAATCGTCAGACCTTCATTATTATCCGCTGTTATAGTGGTTGAGTCCTAAAATACATAACACATTAAAATTAGTATATAAACTATGCATAACATAATTAATCTATATTTGTTAATAATTTTTTTCTTAATCGCTTAACCTTTTGTTTGTCATTAGAGCTAGTTGAATCCATACGTGACTCCACTTCAGCATCATTTTCCTACCACATAAATATAGGATTATTACAACGTAAATAAGACATATAAGATATTATGCAAGCGTATAAGAAAACAACATATAAAGTGAGTTACCTCCATTGGAATTTCCAAATCCAAGAATGAGTTGATTAATTTTTCATCTTCACTAATTCTGGCCACAGTAGATTTCTCCCAATTTTGTTCAAGATTAAATTTGGAGATTTGAACCTTAAACAAAAATTTCTTGTTCAAAAGCATATTGAGTTCTTCGGGATATGAATTAGCTTTATCATCCTATGAAACATATTAGTCATCATTGGAAATGTAAGAAGATTACCTTATGGATTCTTAATTTTCTACGTTTAAGAATAAAGACAAAATAATCGAACCAAATTACCTCAATTAATTTATCACTTAGACTCATCGTTGATTTTTGCAGAATTTGAAAATTTTCTCGATCAAACAAAACAAAGGATGCACTTCCACTATCATCTTTCACCGTTACGGTTACTAAATACCTATTGTAAGAAAAATATAATATAGTTACTATGTGAATACGCAATATAAAATAATAATCAAACTATATCACTTAAATTCTTTTAACAGTCAATGATACAAAAATTACCTCTTATGAGCTAACTTGGAATGCAAGACACATTTTTGGCACCAAAATCTCCCACCTCCCTCATATGCAACCCTTTTATTACATTGTTTACAAGCATTATAATACCATGTCTTGTTATTAATGTCAACAATGGTTGCATATATGGAACAAAAACATTCCTACAAAATTTGACGAACGTCCATCATTGTATTAGTATATTATTCCCCACATTCTAATTAATGGTACTACTTATTAGGTATTTTAGTATTTACCTTAGTAGTCTCAAGTAACTCATCCAATTGCATTTTTTCAAACAAAATCAAGAACTCATCATGTACAGAGTGTGAACCTTGACTTGATAAGTGAGTCAAACATTGTGACTCATCGCCAACTCCATCAACAACACTGTAAAGAAAAAAATCATTGTCACTTTTTAATATAATTACATAAATACAATTAAAGCATAGATGAAAATAGTACATGTAAAACATATATAATGCTACTATAATATACTAAAAAATCATGCTATACTAAATAATCATGCTATCTACTAAATAATCTAAATAATATAATTTGCTAGAATATTATTTAATTTGCTAGAATATCTCTATTATATAAGTCAAGGGGGGAGCAATGGTGTCCCCCTATCTTATAACCTATACTAAAGCAATCCCCACCCTTCATATTTCCCACCCAAATTTCCCTCCCATTCTCACCTTATTAATTATATATTTATTATTATTATTATTATTATTATTATTATTATTATATTATTATTATTATTATATTATAATTATTATTATTATATTATTTATATTTATTATTGCGTAGAAATTGATGTGGCACCTAAATACCTTGTGCCACATGTCGACCCATGAATGGTCGTCATCAGGATCTAACATGGCAAAGAATTTCACGCCACCTGTCAAGAGCCAAGTGGCCCATAATCAGTACAACTTTCGACAAAACCAGATCAAACACCGTAAATCAAATTGCTTAAGCAAGCTATACCGATACAGCTAAGCTTAGGATGGTGACAAGTGTCACACATCCAAGCCCCAAGGTACAAGGCAAATGGTTATAAATACCCCTTGGGAGGCCTCATTTTTACGGACATTAATTCTTACATTTTGAGAGCATTTACTCATATTTAAGCAAGTGTAGAGTTTCTCTCTCTAACATCTCTCTACATTCAATTGCATTTTTTATTTTCCTCCTTCCTTTACTTACTTAGGCATCGGAGGGGAGATAATCCGAAAAGGATTATTCTCTTTCTTGCAGGTGCTAAGGAGCCACGAGGGACTTGAAGTGCCAAGCCATCTCGAGATTCCAAGCCAAGGTCARCTCCTTTGAAGTAGCATTGACGGGAAGCCTCCACCCTTCTCTCAACCCTGCAACAGAGGAAATATTGTAGTTTGCCAAGCGGAGACTTGCTACAACATTTGGCGCCGTCTGTGGGTAGGCGATAAGAAATGGCTTCAAGGGATGATCAAACTAAACAAGGAAGCAATACTCCACCATCTTCTGAAAAGGAGAGCAACCCAAACGGAGAGAACCATCCGAATCACTCTGTCTTTCAAGCTGTGGAAGATTTGGGTACTTACGTGAGAACTGAGCTTTCCCTCCAAGACATGGATGATCGCTATGTTACACGTGAGATGCTAAAGGAAAAAATAGGCGCGGGAGTGTCTGAGATAATGGATCGTTTTGCTGAACAACAAGACATGAAGGCTCAGCTCCAAGCCCTAAAAGAAGAGAACGCACGCTTGAAAGCCATGCGTGAAGGTAAGACAAAGACCACTGGTAGTGAAGATCCTACCAAGACTCAGGCCGTGGAATATAGCACTCCCGTGGTGCCTAGTCTCAAGACTACTAAGATCAAGAACCCCACTCCCAAAGACAAGGGAAAATATGTTGAAACTCAGATCGTCCCTGTCGAAAGGGAGAAGTGTCAGGTTAGGAGATACCGTAATACTCCAAAACCTCTTTCCATTTCCCCAAGGACTCAATCAATGATAGGCCCTTATCGCTTCACACGGCGATGATGAATGGTCCACCAAGAGCCATGAGTCAGAAGATGTTCGAGCACTCATTGAAAGGAAGAAGTTCGAGCGTGAAGCTTCTTCGATGGATGTTAGAGCAATCATTTAGAGAAGGAAAGAACAAGTTGAGAGTCAGGACGTTAGGAGAATTATTGAAAAGAAGAAGGCGGATAAGCTTAAGTAAGCAGCTCATGATGATGAACACTCTTTGACGGGATCTACTCCTCTATGTACTGACCCCTCACATCGTTCTCTCAGAACTCATGGACATACACACGACTCCACCAGCCATCATACAGAGCACCCTCAGAACCAAGAACCAGAGGTTCATTCCCACCGAAGTAGGGGTTATCACCGAAGCGGTGCTAACCAGAACCTAAGGCTCGGGTACCCGTCCCAATGGACGGAGGGGAGGTTGCAAGGGCTTCCCTTACCGATAAGAGTCCTGTTGAGTCCCTTAGGTTTTGAATGATGACAAACCAATACAGGAAACAGGATACTGAATTGAAAATATAGTTGGTTTTGGGAACCAGCAGCTATAGGATACTTGTTTCCCTAGACAAGTTAATACTTATTGTGTATGCTTGAAACTAACATGTTTGTTACATGGAACAGCTGAATACACACAAAGCTCATATACTGGTACAGAACCAGTAAGAGCTGTTTCCTTGACTGTTATGCTGATAAACAGTCATATACCTTTTGTTGCACTTTAACCATGTTACATGTGCAGTAATAGGATGATTCCAAGACTTGAAGTATGAAGCCTTTCGAAGACATTCGAAGAAAGAAGTGTGCTCAAAATTGAAGTATTTAACGGAAGAATTCAAAGTCTTGAAGATTACATGAAGAATGAAAGAAATACTCTTAAAAGTTTATATCTAGGAATTCATGTAATATGCTCTGTAGTGTGACTTAATTGTTATGGTTTAAGTGCTTATATGTGTTTTGAGTTATGGTATGAATTCTGGTACAAGAATGGAACAAAATTCATAACATACTCAATTAGGGAACCAGGCTAGGGAACCAGCTGTGTCCCTGAGTGGAATTATGGTTGTGGTTTTTAAAAAGAGTTTTTCTAAAATATTTTGTAAAAGATATCTTTTGAAAATAAAGTTTGCAGCTGGAAATATAGATGAGAATACGGTTGTTGCCTTAAACCTAGGAGTATATATCTTGTTCAATTATTTCCCTAAAAGATTAAAATCGAACAAGATAAATACTTTCCATAAATCTCATCTTGCCTTACTCGACAAGTAGAGATTTAAGGAAACTAGGGTTTAGGTCAACAAACATAGATATACTCATCTATACTTCTAATTTCATAGATATCTCTCCACGGATCAGAAAGAGTTTTATATTTTGAGAGAAAAGCACAAAGCACAAGAACTTTACTTTGAGTCATACACAAGAGCATTAGTCGAGCTTTATTATTTCTCTTATTAGCTTATTAGAAGTAAATCAAAAGAGAGAAAAGGTTGTCATTGTAAAGACATTCAACAGAKGGGTTGAAGGCCTGGTGAGTGTTAGTGAGTTCAAACACAAATTGGACTTACGAGTGTGAGTCGAGTGCACATTCAGAGTTGAGTGTGGGGTGTGCTGGTTCTCGGAGTAGGGAAACAACAGAGTGAGTGTGTTCTTTGTTTTTTCGGAGTAGATTAATAAAAGAACGTAGGGTAGGAGGACGTAGCCCAGAGTTGGGTGAACCTCGTTAAATCTTGTGTGTTCTTTATTGCTTTATTTATATTCCGCTGCTTACAGGAACCAGCCCAACTGGTTCCTCACACTAAGTCCGAAAAGAAAGAAAAATTGGTAATAGATAATTATACTCAATTCAACCCCCCCCCCTCTTGAGTATCACATAACTTTCATGTCCTTTCTCTACTTCTATTCTGATGGCAACACAGCCCTAGAAAGTCAAGTTCCCCTCTATTGATGCTTATGATGGAACTACTGATCCAGACAATCATTTGGCGATGTATAAACATCTCTTGCTAACCACCCAAGTTGACGATGCGACATGGTGTAAATACTTCCCGGTTGCCCTCAAGGGGTTAGCCCAAAGGTGGTTTAGCGGCCTCCCAACAGGTTTCATCCATAATTTCAATGAATTGGCTGTCCTTTTTACTCATCATTTCATGGCACATCGCCAAGAGCAAAAGAGTAGCTTACATTTAGGAAGGATTCAACAACGGCCCAATGAAACCTTGAGAAGCTACGTCAAACGCTTCAATAATGAAACTCTCCAGATCCCGGATCTGCCAGACCGCGTGATCCTAGATAATTTCTATCGGGGATTGGATGAGGATAGTCCTTTCAAATTTCAAATGGTAAGGCAAAGAGTAGGGGACTTAACGAAATGATGAGGGAAGCTGAAGCATGGATCCATGCTGAAGAAGTCTGCGCCGTCAAAAAGGCCAAAGAAAAGGTGACCACCCCTCCTCCAAGCATCAAAGCAACCAGGTGCATCGCAATGGTGGACATGACAAAAAGAGGTCTGGCACTTGGAATATAGAGGAAGAAGRAACGTCACAAAAAGGAACAGCCAGGAAGAAGAAGAAATTCAACTACACCCCCACAGTAGAATACACCAAGGATCTTTTCCATGTGTACAAAGAAGTCAGCAAGGATGTGCACATTGAAGATCCCCCCCATCGATCAAGACCGAGTTGGACACCAGGGATAAGTCCAAATATTGTCAATTCCATAAAAATGTTGGTCATGTTACAGGAGACTGCTTCACCCTTCAGAGAACCATGGATCGCTTAGCGCATCAAGGGAAGGTGAAGAAGCATCTTATCAAGCGATTCTTGAAAAAACCCTCATCCAAAGATGATGCCCCAACCAGCGAACATTCCGATTCGGGGATTGTTCACATGATATCTACAGGGTTTGTAGTTGGAGGACCCACTGTTGAGGGTAAAAAAGATTATGCAAGCAAACTGCCCCAGGTAATGGCTATTGATAGTGAAGCGAATGATAAAGAGAAGTTCCCGGACGTTCTCATTTGCGAGAAGGATCGCGGGGAGGTAAGCACCCCCCATGATGATCCTCTCATTGTGGAAATGAAGGTCGCAGATATACGAGTCCAACGAATCCTCATTGACACGAGGAGCTCCTCGGATATCATTAGCTTTGAATGTCTTCAAAAACTAAAGTCAACGATGATGATCTCGTCCCTTGTCACAATCCAATCATAGGATTTGGCGGAGGAGTGATCCAACCAGTGGGAACTGTGATTCTTCCTCTTCGAATGGGGAAGGAAGACAAACGCAGACACATGAAGGTTAAGTTCTTGGTGGTCCAGAACATGACGGCTTACAATGTAATCCTTGGACGACCAACTTTGAATGCTTCTAAGTCAGTGGTAGTTACACATCTCATTTTGATGAAGTTTGTGTGCAATGATGGCAAGGTAGGAACTATTTATGGTGATCAGCAAGTCTCTAGAGAGTGTTATCTTACCACTGTCTGACCACTTGCTGGGGGCAAGGAGAAGGAGATAGTAGAGCCGTCAGGAAAAAGAGTTCAGAAGAAAAGGAAAGCGGGCAAAGTTCTAATGGTGCATGGGTTACACCAAGAAGCCATGGCGAATCATGGATTGTTCGCCTCTATCTCTCGGCCTGAACCTGGAGGCCAACAGGAAGACTTTGCCATCGACCCCACCTTACCAGAAAGGACAGTTAAAGTTGGTGAAACGATGGGTGAGGAAATTGGACAAGGACTTAAAAGTCTGCTGAGAGAGTATAAGGATGTCTTTGCCTTCTCTGTAGAGGAAATGTCGGGGTTGGATTCAAAAATCGCCCAACACAGTCTAAATGTTGACCCCACAATGAAGCCTGTCAAGCAGGAAAAAAAAGGAATTTGGGCCGATGCGTAGTAAGGCAGCCGATGAGGAGGTTAAGAAGCTTCTTGATGYGGGTTTCATTCGTCCATGCCAATACCGAGAATGGGTGGCGAATGTGGTATTGGTTCCTAAACCCAATGGGGCATGGAGAATGTGTGTAGATTACACTAACCTTAACAAAGCCTACCCTAAAGACAATTTCCCGCTCCCTAAGATTGACAAGTTGGTAGACTCTATAGCGGGGCATGAAGCTATGAGCTTCGTAGATGCTTACTCAAGATTCCATCAAATCCCTCTTAAGGAGGAAGACCAGGACAGGACAACCTTTGTCACTGACAATGGGTTGTATTGTTACAAGGTAATGTCGTTTGGCTTGAGGAATGCCCCTACAACCTTCCAAAGATGTGTAAACACCATCTTCGCTAAACAGCTTGGAAGGAACGTAGAAACTTACAATGATGATATATCATTAAGAGTAAGAAGAAGGAGGATCATGTCAGGGATCTAAGGGAGACCTTTGATACGTTGCGACACTATGGGATGAAGTTGAATCCAAAGAAGTGTGTGTTCGGTGTCACGTTTGGGAAGTTTTTGGGATTTTTGGTAGATGAACGTGGCATCAAAGCAAATCCAGATAATGTAAAGGTTGTTCTTGATATGCAATCACCAAGGAATGTCAAAGAAGTACAGAAGCTGACGGGGTGTTTGGCGGCGTTAGAGAGATTTTTCTCCAAGTTAGGGGACAAATGCCAATACTTCTTCCGAGCCATCAAGAAGAGCACCAAGTTCGAATGGAGTGAGGAAGCGGAAGCGGCYTTTCTAAAACTCAAAGACCATCTTTATTCTCTCCCACGATAAGTAAGCCCAAAAGAAGGAGAAACATTGTACATGTACCTTTCGGTGTCAGAAAATGCAGTCTCAGCTGTGTTAGTGGCTGAAAGAGAGGACACTCAGTTGCCGGTCTATTTTGTGAGTCATGTCCTACAAGGGGCAGAGATGTGCTATGCCACTGCTGAGAAATTTGGTTTGGCCCTCATGATGGACAGTAAGAAACGTCCCCCATTTCGCAGCTCACAAGATTGTGATTTACACCGACCAGCCTATCAAACAGTCGTTGACTAAGCTAGAATCATCAGGAAGGATGCTAAAATGGGCTATTGCTTTGAATGGTTTCAATCTCGAGTTCGAGCCCAGGAAAGCAATTAAGGGTCAGGCTCTGGCGGATTTCATCGTGGAATTGACAAGACCTCCACCGGTCGAAACATCAAGTGATGTTTGGACTTTATTTGTGGATGGATCCTCCACCCAGAATGGTTGTRGGGCAGGAATCTTGTTCAAATCCCCTGAAGGGGACACCTTTGAGTACGCCATGAGATTCAAATTCCAGACATCAAACAACGAAGCGGAGTATGAAGCCTTAGTGGCTGGAATTCGAATGTGCAAAGCAACGGAGGCAAGGAGAATCGATGTTATGTCTGATTGCCAACTGGTTGTCAATCAAGTGAATGGGGAGTATGAAGCGAGGGATGAGAACATGATTCGMTACCTGGAGATGGTAAAGAAAGAAGTGGATGGGCTAGATCAATTCCATCAAGTGCAAGTACCAAGATTCGTAAATAACCAAGCGGATGCCTTATCCAAGCTGGCTAGTTCGGTGACAGGGGATTCTCCAAGATCTGTCTTCTAGGAAGTGAAAGATCGGAGGAGTATAGACGAACTAGAAGAAATTCATTTCATCAACCGCAGAAGCACTTTGATGGATGAAATTGTCGAATATAAGCTGACTGGAATCCTTCCACTTGACCCCCAGAAGGCCAAGTACGTGAAGGCACGAGATTCTTGGTTTGTTTATTGGAATGGCCAGTTATATAAGAAGTCTTTCTCCCATCCCCTCCTCAAATGCATTACACCTGAGAAAGGGGTACAAGTGCTGGATGACATACATCAAGGGTAATGTGGTTTTCACATTGGGGCACGGGCATTAGCAGAAAAACTCTTCGCACCGAATACTACTAGCCTTCGCTAAGAAAAGATGCCATGGAACTTGTAAAGAAATGTCCGAAGTGTCAAATTCATGGGAACCTCCATCAAAGACCAGCAAATCTCCTGTCTCCGGTGCTGTCACCGCTACCTTTCGCCAAATGGGGTGTGGACATATTGGGACCTTTTCCCTAGGCTTCGGGGCAAAAGAAGTTTTTGATTGTCGCGGTGGATTATTTCACCAAATGGGTAGAAGCGGAACCGATGAGGAACATAAAAACTTCCGATGTGAAGAGCTTTCTTTGGAAAAATATCATCACCAAGTTTGGATTGCCGCAATCCATAGTGTTTGACAATGGTCCGCAGTTTGACTCCAACGTTCTCACAAATTGGTTGTCAAACCAGGGCATAAGTGCACATTTCGTGTCGGTAGCCCATCCCCAGGCAAATGGGCAGGTTGAATCATTCAACAAAATCATATGCAGTGGAATCAAGAAAAAATTGGATAGTGACAAAGGATTATGGGTTGAAGAGCTTTACAATGTACTGTGGTCCATCAGAACCACCATTAAAAACTCAACTGGGGAGACCCCTTTTACCTTGTTCTACAGGATAGATGTTGTGCTCCCAATAGAAATGTACGAACCAACATTGCGTGTGATGCTGTATACTGAAGAGGGAAATTGGGAAGCGATGAAGCATAACCTTGATTTGATACCAGAGGTTAGGGGCAACGCACTCCTACGCCAGCAGATCTACAAGCTTCGAATGTCCAGAGATTATAACAAGAGGGTGAACCATCGACCGATTCAATTGGGGGATCTAGTATTGAGAAAAATGGAGTCTACGGGCCGAGCCAAGGAGGAGGGCAAGCTAACCCCGAACTGGGAAGGTCCTTATAAAATATGTGAGGTTCTTCGTGATGGGACTTATAAGCTTGAAGACGGAGATGGACACTGATTGGCTCATCCATGGAACGCAGATAATTTGAAGAAATATTATGCCTAGGCGGCAAATGTAAGCACATTAGCAAAAGTTGGCCAAGCGGTTTTGTTTAAGATTGAATGAAAGCCTTCAATACTTTTAACTTCAAGATATTGTGTGAATGTTCAAATAGGGACAAATTCCCTCCTTAGAACAGATAAGCCCCTCAAAGTGAGGGCATGATTTTATCGTTTTCAAAGTTAATTTGATTCACTTAGTAAAAAATAAGGTTTACAGGAAAAGAACTTTTAACGAAATTAACAAAGTCTCCAAAAGAGACATAACATGAGAAAAGAGCAAACGACTCAAAATTTGCGAAGGGAAAATAACCCAGAATTCGCAAAGGATTAAAGTCCATTAAAGTACAAGGGGCAAACAACCCTCAGTCGCGAAGGATAATTGTCCGCAAAATTGCGAAGGACGAATGGTCCATTTTGGGATGAATTCCCACAGACCCGTGCAGGGCAGGATCCTATAACCCTGCGAAGGGCAGGACTCTATAACCCTGCGAAGGGCAGGACTCTACAAACCTGCGAAGGGCAGAACCCTATAAACCTGCGAAGGGCAAATGATTATAAACATGCGAAGGGCATGTGTTTTTCACAAGAAATGTTCACTCAATCTCCAAGTTTAAGGACAATCAGTATGATTGATTGACTTGACACCCCTATTAGGTCTCAAGTCAATCAATTCTTTATAATCTATAAACTTAGAGATTTTGTGTTAAAAGGTCAAGAGTGAGAATCTAGTGGGTTGTGCCAACGTACACTCCAGAGTATCCACCTATTTCCCCTTGCAAATGGGAGGAGTGAGAATCTAGTGGGATGTGCGAACGTACACTCCAGTCTATCCATCTATTTCCTTTCGCAAGTTGAAGTACCTGCGATGCAATGAAGATCACGTAGGCATGTATATCTTTCCAAACAATTCAGTGTTGCAAAGATATACAAGGGCAAGGAAGGTGGCGAAGCTAAATATGCGATGCGATGTAACAAAGCTAAACAATTCAAGACGAGAGTATACAAATAAGAACAACATTAATAGCAAAAGGTGGCGAAGCACCCAAAAGGAATTGATAAGTTAGCACAATTGGCTTCAAACCACCAAAGGTTGGATAAATGATTGGAGTACATCAAAAAATTAATAAGTGTTGGGTTACATCAAAACATTCTCAATAAGTTAGACAAATTTACATCTGAGATTGACAATAGAAGGAAAGCAAAAAACATCGATGCGAAGCAAGGCAGAAATGCGAAGGCACTACTCTTCATCTTCGTCTTCAAAAACGTAGACGAACGAAGGCTGGGGCTTCTTAGGTCGAGGAGAAGGTTGTTTGTTGATACAGGCACACTCCTCATCATAGTTGTGGCGTTCTTCAAGGACTTCGAAGGGGTAGTCATCCTTGATAGGCATGAACTCCCTGGCATCTACGACTAGATCCCTCATTTCCTTTCTGTCTTTCTCCTTCGCCTCAGTTACCTTCATTTCCACTTCCTCTTGCAAAGAGGTATGCTCCGTCTAAAGATTGGAGAGGGCAGTGGCTGAGGACGAAGTTGCCTCATTCGCCAAGCGAAGCTGTTCAACGTATTTGGCCTTCAACTCTTCTTCCAACTTCGCTTGGCGGGATTCCACCTCCGCCTTCACCTTCGCATCTACAGCTGCATCGAACCAAGACTTCTCCTCTGCAGCAGACTTAGTCTTCTCATTCTTGAGAGTTGAAAGCTCATCCTTCACCTTCTTGTAAATTTAAAGGGCCTGGGAATAGCTTTGTTGGGTCTCAGCCAGTTCATTCGACAGCCTCCAGTTCACCTCGGAGTTGTCTAGAGCAACAGTATAAGTCTGTTGGGCGAGATAGTCACTCGCTTCTTGATATAGCAGCTCTTTGTACTTCGCTTCCCTTCGATAGTGACGGATTGCCTTCGCAAGTCCGTCAACTCTTACCATGGCCTGCGAACTTAAGTCAAGTTGATAAAACCAAACAAAAGAAACAAGAGAAAATTGAAACTGAAATTTGGCTAAGTGTGGAAAATACTTTACCTCAACCAAGCAGCCCTCGATGGCTCCAGCAGAACCTTCGTCTAGGCCTCGTAGTGTGTCCAGGTAATTTGGAGGAGCACACTTCACCATCTCATTTATCATCTTCCTCTTGCTATAAGCTGGGAAGTTTTGCGAAGCACGGAGGAATCGCTCATCCTCCTCTTCGATCCAAGTTTCATCCTTCGCTTGGTCATTGGCCAAGTCTTCGGCTACGTTGGGATGCTTCTTGGCGAAGTGCTGCTTCAGCCCTTTATGGATGTCTTTGTCAGGCTTGGGCGTCGCAGCACGAGGAGCCCTTGGAAATGGCGGAGAGACCAAGGGAGGAACGATGTTGTCATCGTTAATATTAAACTTCGAAAAGTCAATATTTTTGATGCTATCCACATAGTCATGGTGTGGAAAGAAGGTCTGCTGGAATTCGGTATTTTGACGACTGGCAGCCTCGTCGTCATCACCTTCAATGTCCACGTACTCTGCATTGTGAGTATTAGGACGAAGGTCAGGATTCTGTTCGATAGTTTCGGTGTCATCGCCAAAATTTAAAGGGTATCTGGTGGAACGAAGGGGAGTTTCATGGGAACTCTTAGACCTTCGTTCATAGGTGTTCGCATAAGATAAATGCTCACCAGGATCATTGTCGGTGCAAGGTACCTCCCGAAGGGGAGAAACGGATAGCGGCTTCCGGTGCTTCGAAGAAGTACCGGTATCCTGAGAAGATGCCTTTCTCTTTGCACCAGCCTGGGATCCGCTGGTTTTGGAGACAGGAGTTGCCGAAGCCCTCCCCACATCTCCAGGTTCATCTGAATCGACCCTCACCACTTCTAGCAAAGCGTCCTTAGTGGTCTTTTTGGCTCGACCATCTCTTCGTTTGATCTTCAAGACCACCGTTGAAGGCTTGGGAAGATCTTGAAACAATAAGAAATTTTCATAAGTGTTGGAACCATACAAACTGGAAGTTACAAAGCTGCACTTCGGTGTATCCTACACTTTTCCTTTGCAAAATGGCCAAGGGAAGTTGCGAAGCTGCACCTCAGTGCATACCACACTTTTCCTTCGCCAAATGGCCAAGGAAAGTTGCGAAGCTGCACCTCAGTGCATCCTACACTTTTCCTTCGCCAAATGTCCAAGGGAAGTTGCGAAGCTTCACCTTAGTGCATCCTACACCTTTCCTTCGCCAAAAGAAGGAAAGAGAAGTTCATATCACAACAAGAAAAACGTGCGCGGGCGACCGACGTTAGCAACCGATTTTCGGTCGCTAACACAAATTAGCGACCGATTTTCGATCGCTAACGTAGGTCGCATTTTTTATCGTCGCTAAAATAAATTAGCGACCGAAAATCGGTCGCTAAACGTTTAGCGACCGATTTTTTAAGTAAGGAAATGGCAACAATTTTTGAGGAAAAAGTGAATTAGTGACCGATTTTTCGGTCGCTAATTAGCGACCGACAATGTMTCGGTCGTTAAAGAGAATTAGCGACCGATTAGTCGGTCGCTAAATCTGATTTCCCTCCTAAAAAAATGGAGTAAAATTGGATTTAGCGACCGATTAGTCGGTCGCTAAATCTGATTTCCCTCCAAAAAATGGAGCAAAATTGGATTTAGCGACCGATTTGTCGGTCGCTAAATCTGATTTCSCTCCAAAAAAAATGGAGGAAAATTGGATTTAGCGACCGACTGTCGGTCGCTAAATTCAATTTTCCTCCATTTTTTATTAATTCGATGCGTTTTCCAATTTTCCTCGGACGGTGCATAAAATGAAAATTTACAGATGAAAGTGATCGAAAATGTACAAAACATTGCAAATACAATGAAAACTTAGTTAAGAAGATTATCACATACATTTAGTCAACTTCTACGTAGCCTTCACAAGTGAATTAAATAATTTGATGAAATCGTGTAAAAACCCCATGCTCTCCAAAATATACAACTCAAGCAAGTTTGTGTCTCTAATATTAATAATAATAAAAAAAATGTGTTAAAATTAAAATTTTAATGATGCATGAGCAGCCTGCAACCCTATGCAATGTCCCGAGTCTCCTTTTTGATCCTTATAGATTTAATTTATGCATGACCAATTTTACTTAGCTGCCGAGTTGATTTCTGTCACAAGATGATACAAAGATCAAGATTRCAATTACATTAATATAAAATTCACACAGTAAAGCAAAACAAACACTAACATTCAATTGAATTTAAATATAAAATTACTCCACAAGTAATGCAACTCATAGTCATATTTATCGATAGATGAAAAGACAAAAGGAAAGGAAAAAGACGGAGCAGTCGGTTGGTCCCCTGGCTACATTGCATACATTACCAAGATATCAGGCAATGAAACAGAAGTGACTCTATTTCCTCTGTGTAACAGAATTTTTCTAAACTTTGAGTTTCAAGCACTAGTTACATAAAGAACAAGTAGCTAAATGCTCACAGAAGCACAAAATATAGATCATATGAAACTTCTGAAAACAAAAACTACACACATTAATTATAGAGAGACTTAAAGGGGGGAAAAAAGGGTCATACAATCACACCAGGGTAAATTTACAGCCAAATCCTAACTCCTCATAACTCAACCTTCCAAAACAAAAGCAAACAAAATAATCCAATACTTGACCCAAATAAAACATGTATCCAGGCCACGAAAAAAAAAGGAAAAGAGTTCCCCATTCTAAGTTACTGCAATACATCATACATAGTTACAAGAAGTCAACAGAAACAGAAGCAAAAAAAATAAAGATCCTGCCAAATAAAATGCAAGAAGCAGTCTCAGAATCCTGCAATTAAATACACCAACATATTCATGCCGTTCGTGATTTCAGCTTATTCCGGTGGTTTCATGGTATGTTCATCATGTGATCAAGTTAGAAGAAATATGCTGCGTCTAATCTTAGTAGTTGATTAGCAATGTTCAATAAGGAAAATATTAAATGTGTAATAGTACAGTTCACACTCTAAAGTTCCTCTTAATCTAGAGACAACTGCTTGAGCAAATTCGGCACACAGAGAAATGACGGCGCGGAAGAAAGAGCCAAAGCTTAATTTTTTCATCTAGAGTATATTTTTTTAAAAAAAAAGCAAACAATATTACTAGAAATGCAAACCTACCGTTTATCAGGTAATGAGGTGACATCTGATCATTGGGCAAGATGTAGCATCTAAAATAAGCAACGGAGTATGATGTAGCACCTTGCAGAGGAAGTAACCAAGATGTATATTATTAGAATGTATAGACACATACCTCAAAGCATGGTTTCAGTATTCCAACATAAAGAACATTTGTTTTTTTGAATTATAAGCAAGGCCCTACAAACGCACAACTGCCCCAATAAGTATCAATTTGGGAAAACCATATATTTCACAACTACAACACATAAAAGTTTTTGCAAAGAATCAATTCACCTGAAAGAGTGAAGAATAAAAAAATAAACTGTGCAACTATGCTCACAAATGATTACCTGACGTCTGTTGAAAGCAGCATCATCAAAAACCATCACGTAACCTCCTCTCCTGAGCTTCAACTTGTGCAATATAAGTGCCACCCAGATCAGTCACAACCTGCAGTTTGAAAGAAACAAGCACAGTTCCCTTGGTGAAAACATTTCTGGATCTCATCGTGTCTCCATACCAAAATAACAAATTTCCAACATAACAACGCTGAAAGGTTAGTAGGCTTCTGCATTTAATAACTGGCATATACAAGAAATTTAAACTGGCCAGGTAGACACCGCAGAGGAGAATAAAAAAGGAGAAGCAAAGAACGTATAACACAAGAGAGGGAGATAATCTCATATGGTAATACGTTCTCAATGTACATGCCCTCAAATGTTTTATCTATCATCTCAAATAGCTCCCAAAATACATATCGCTTTCTAATATAAAAATTCTCACTTCTTTTTATACAACTCCATATTTTTCTTTTTTTTTGACGGTATGACAACTCCATCTTGGAGACATATTGCAAATACAGATAAAATATGTGATGCACCAATTCCATTTCAGTTTGAGTCACATTGTATAAGATAAAAGATTTTACAGCAAAAGGGTGGAATTAATGAGGTGGTTGAGAATGATAGTCTATAAAAGACAACAATGTGTGAACACCAGACAAAACTACCCGTGTCATTTTCAAATGATGCAATTCCCCCCCCCCGGCCTCTTTTTATTATATACTCCAAATGTAATTTAAATCAGTCCAGTAAGCTAGGGGAGGGGATGAAGAGGGAAGAGAACCAACAATGCGTTGTGGTTACTGTCTGAAATGAATAGCCTATTATTCAGCACATCCACTGCAAATTCATCAACTTTCCTCAATGCAATAAAGTTACAATGAATTTAATTTTTAAGAGAAAATCACAAAAAATACAACTGAGGATACGCATAGAAAATAAAGACAGAACAGAGCTTAATTAGGCCTTTATGAGTTTCAAATAAATCATTTGTCAATTCTGCAATTCAGCTCAATGGCACAAGAAGACAACCATTTGTCATTGTACATAGCTCATCAGAAAGTTTAACAAACCTGAAAAGTT
This sequence comes from Bassia scoparia, assembly GCA_008642245.1. NCBI lineage: Eukaryota > Viridiplantae > Streptophyta > Magnoliopsida > Caryophyllales > Amaranthaceae > Bassia > Bassia scoparia. The sequence goes on from SNQN01000535.1 coordinate 126,549, forward strand.
ATCACTTTGTGAAAGGGGTCGGTATCTTGAAAAACCCCATATCTCACATATGAGAGCCCCATAAGTGCTTTGGAACAGAAGGTTAAAGATATGAGGATATTGTTCAGGACACAAAAAGTCGTGATTTAATTGAGCAAAGTGTAGAGTAAAGTCGAGCAAGTGAACCTCCCTAAGCGATTTTCAGAGCCTGAGACAAAGCAGTTGCAACCTCTTCTGAACTACCCAGGAGCAACAACTTGATTAACAATTAAAAAGAGAAATGTTGTTAGACAAACCTACGAAGAATAAAATGCATCAAATGCAATTAATCAGGTTGAACTTAACTAAATGCAAATCACTTAACTAATGATGATAGCAATTTAATCATGTCAATCTTCAACTTTGCCATTGAAAAACCTAACTTAATATGGAATCAAACCCATTTTAATCATTTAACAAGTATCACGAACTAAATGCTGTATCAAATTAAGAACAGCACTTCAAAAATTGCATTAATCCTAATATTATCTAAATTTGAAAAACAAACAAGAAACTAAACAATCAAAACTCAACTTTACAGCAGAAATGCCATAAAATCCAATGTTTGAGCAAAAATAGTACAGTATAATACAGTACTTGATACTTGAAGCAAAAGAAGTGAAATTACTTACGATTTAGTGGCAGCATAAGTGGAAAAAAGAGGATAAGAAGGAACAACAACAGAAGAACCAGAACCAATGTAACAATAGCACCCTTTCTTCCTCTTAAACATCACAGGAATAACAGCTTTTGTAACCCAGTTCACACTCACAACATTCACATTTAGAGCTTCAACTGAATAATTAAACTTAATTAAAGGGTTCAACAATAGAGCATATTCATGTTCAAAAGCTCAAAACTCCAAAAAATTCAATTTCAAGCCAAATCATGATTTAAATCAAGGAATTAAAACTGAAAATTTAGCTAAAATTAAAGGAGAATTGAAATACCTCAAGGAGTGTGATTACAACTCCTAAAATCGAGCCAAAATCCAGAAAAATCCTCGACAAAACGAGCCTCCAAATTGAACCATTGTTGAGCCGAATTCTGCCCAGATTCGACCTTCATTGAAGCAGAAAAGTGAGCAAAATTGCTCCAAAAACGCAACTCATGGTGCCCTACAAGCCCACAAAATTCGAACCCAAACAACTCCTTCCAAATAAGCAAAATAGGCAACAAGTCTTGAGTTATTGTGAGTCTAATTAGGGTCAATTAGAACACAAATTTTGAGCATAAGCAATCTAACACAAGAACAGACATTAAACACAACAAATAAAACAGCATACTACAAATATGCAATGACATAACCTAACCCCCGAAAATTCGAAATAAAATTAAAATGAAAATTAAATCAAAATCTACCCTAAAGCTGCATAGGAGTGGCATGAGGAGTGGCAGTACAGTGGGTTGGCATCGAATTGGCTCGCGGAGAAAGAGGAGAAGAGTGAAGCAGTGTGGTTGAAGGAAAGAGAAAGGGGAAAGAGGGAGAAAGGAGAAGGAGTAACGGCGACGGAGCAGTGACGGAGCAACGGTGACGGCGACGGACGCAATGCGACGGCGACGAAGCAACGGCGACGGCAGGGGTTTTGTCGAGTGAGAGGGAGAAGGAGGCGAGTGTCGAGTGAGAGGGTTGGGTTTTTTTTGCTGTTTTGATCGAGTATGTGAGTGAGAGTGAGATGAGTCTGTTGAGGTTTTGTCACGTTTATTTTTATTTTTTTAAAAAATTGTGACAAGTAGCGACCGATGTCACAATTGGTCGCTATTAGCGACCGATACTTCGGTCGCTAATTGTTTTTAAGAGGCAAAGCTCAACCCGCCTTTGTTTATTGTCTTAGTGACCGATAAATCGGTCGCTAAATTAGCGACCGAATAATCGGTCGCTAACGGTCACAATAGCGACCGACTAAAAATCGGTCGCTAAATGCGGTCGCCCGAAGACGAATTTCTAGTAGTGTATAGAGAATTGCAAAGGAAAACCCCAGCTAGCACTGAAGTGCACGTTCGTAAGTTCCCCCTAAAACAACACGAGGAAGTAGCGAACGTACACTTTAGTGTATACTACATTTTTCCTTCGCCAAAAAATAAAAAGGAAATGCGAACGAGCATCATAGTAAGCACTATGGTGTACGTTCGCAATAACCCTGGTAGTTGCGAAGCCAATGATGATGCTGATCAGACAACTTTGCGAAGCAAATACGACATAAACACTGGAGTGCACGGTCACAAGTTCCCCTTCAAGGAATTCTTGAAGGAGGAAGATGCAAAGCAAAAACAGTGGGAGCACTGAAGTGCACGTTCGCAACTTCCCCCTAAACTTCAAAGAAAGGGCATCGAAGGGAACTTATCGCACGATTCTTGTTCTTTTCCTTTAAGGACCTGCATCTTGCCGCAGCAAGAGCATCATAATCTTTTGAAGCCATCTTGCCCTTCTTGAGATCAGGCAGATGATCGTATGCAACAACTGCGACGAGAAAACACAAACATGGTTATTTATGCGAAGCTAAGAGGTTTCGAACTAAGAAAAATGCGAAGCTACCTCTCTCATCCCTAGTGCCATCGATTAGGGAGAAAGCCATTAAGAAGTCCTTCTCGACGAAGAACTCGTAGAAGGGGAGCCAGTACTTGGGAATAAAGTCCTTAGTTGCTCCATCACTAAGAACTACAGCCTTCGAGGTGAAGTACTTCAGTTGCTTCTCCTCATTATCTGAAAGGGTTCCCAATTCATGAGACTTAACCGAATTAGGAGACCTAGTCCAAGTAGAGAGTATTTTACTAACACCCTCTTCAGCGAAGCGAATGAAAAAGAAGTCTGTCTTCCAGACGTTAAATTTATTGGGTTTGTTGAAGGCAGTCATGTAGCCTTCGCGGTTTGCCAATTGGTACCAGCCATAGAGGCATTTATTATTTTTGCTCAATGTATGCATTCGCACAAAAACGCGAACCGAAGGGGAGTATCCTCTCGCCTTACAAGTGGTGAAGTACCCCAAAATTTGCACCCAGGAGTTGGGGGTTAATTGCGAAAGGCCTATTCCGTAGGTTACAAGAAGATGGTAGAAGAACTTCCTAACAAGAACCCTAAGTCCAAGATCTACCACATCCTTGTATATTGCGAAGGTTCCTTCGGGAGCATCGACGATGCTATCTCCCTTCTTGGGGATTATCAGTTCGAGGCCAGGACCTTTTATTCCAAGAAGGGCACTGTATGCCTCCTTGTTCGTAGACAATTCTTCGATCCACCCTTCGCGAACTTTAAAGGATTCAGGGGTAGGATATTGACGAGTCCTTGTCGCCACTGGGGGTTTTGGTGGAGGATCTATAAAAACGTCCTTCGTAGAAACGTCCAAGTCAAAAGCTTCAGGAATTATGCCATCCGGATCATCGTCCATGTGCGAAGAGGAGGGCCCTTCGCCAGCCCTCTCTCTTTCGCGTCTAGAGCTGCCTTGAACCCAAGCAGTTTGTTTCACCCGTGGCATTGTAAAATCCTGCACAGGGAGAATAGCTGGGATTGGGCACTTATTGTTTAACGGTTCGCTAGAATAGGCGTGGGGAATCRAAGAACCCTGGGTCTCAACAGATCCTGGAGATGTTGGCCTGGGCTCTTCGAAGCCCCCAACATCCGACTTATTTGGGCTTGACGAAGAAGACGAAGCCATTGTTTATTACTTTGTAAAAAAGAATGAGAAAAATAAAAAATTTGAAGAAAAAACTTTACCTTAAACTGGCGAACCGAAGAGGTTTGTCGAAGAAGAATGTCGAGGAAGTCAAAAACTACAAAGCGAACCGCCGACCGCAAGTCGAAGAAGAGAGAGAAAATACCAACGAGAATTCTAGAGAGAGAAGAGAGAATTTGGGAAATAAATGACTTTCACCAACCATTTCTCTCCTCCTCCTCTATTTATAGAAAAAATTAGGGTTTGAGCCCTGATTTTGAAATCCCAAGCCCGTGGAATTGGGCGGGAAAGGCAGAAAAAGGAAAAGAAAAGAAAAAGGAAAAGGAAGATAAGGGGCTGATGGGCCTGGATTTGGGCCCAACGAAGAGGAAACCGGTTCCAATGTCCTGATCCAATGGCCACCTACTTATGGTCTTCAAGTTCCAACAACAAGGCTCGAAAATCAATTAGGAATGGGTTCAAATCCCAAGAAATGTTATGCGACAATCCCAATTTCCAAAAAAAAGGCACGAAAATCGAGGAGTTCTCACATTTCCGTCTCGACATCAAAGTTGTTATCAAACCCCTCCAATCCAAGCACATTGGAAGCCTTTGAGGGACAAATGATGTGGTACCTAAATACCCTGTGCCATGTGTCGACCCATGAATGGCCGTCAGGATCCAACATGGCAAAGAATTTCACGCCACGTGTCAAGAGCCAAGTAGCCCATGATCAGTACAACTTCCGACAGAACCAGATCAAACACCGTAAATCAAACTACTTAAGCAAGCTTTACCGATACAGCTAAGCTTAGGATGGTGACAAGTGTCACACATCCAAGCCCCAAGGTACAAGGCAAATGCCTATAAATACCCCTTGGGAGGCCTCATTTTTACGGACATTAATTCTTATATTTTGAGAGCATTTACTCACATTTAAGCAAGTGTAGAGTTTCTCTCTCTAACATCTCTCTATAGTCAATTGCATTTATTATTTTCCTCCTTCCTTTACTTACTTAGGCATCGGAGGGGAGATAATCCGAAAAGGATTATTCTCCTTCTTGGAGGTGCTAAGGAGCCATGAGGGACTTGAAGTGTCAAGCCATCTCAAGATTCCAAACCAAGGTCAGCTCCGTTAAAGTAGCATTGACGGGAAGCCTCCACCTTTCTCTCAACCCTGCAGCAGAGGAAATATTTTAGTTTGCCAAGCGGAGACTTGCTACAACAGAAATTATAAGAAAACATTTAATTAAGGTTAATAATTATACTTTGGATAAAATTTTAAACATTTATTAATTGATATACATATATAATTCTATTTATTATCACAAATAAAATATTATTATGAAATAATCACATTTAAAAAATAAATTTTGATTTTATTTACGAAATTTCATATTTTATTTAAAAGTCGAGCATTTGCTCGGGTATTATCAAGTGATATTACATTTTTACCCCTTATCAATTAGTGTTTTAAAATTAAAATAAAAGAAAAAGTCAACCTAATTAATGTTGTAAGCTAATTTTGGAAAAGGTAAAATATATAACAAAAGTAAAAAACTGCCTAAAATAACATTTAAAGCAGTAAAATACCAAATGAATCATAACATAATTCCAATCCTACCACAAAAGTCACAAAATCTTACAGTACAAAACAACACAACGACTGAAGCCAAAGACAATCACACCATCTTCCACAAAGGTAATGCATAACGAACTCTGATGATTATTACTATTCACATCACAATAGGCATTACGAATATGTTTAAAAAATAACAAAGTGACTTGCTATGTTACTACAAATCAACACAACCGACTGAAGCCGAAGACAATCATCATCTTCCATTTCGCTTTATCTATTG
>SNQN01000536.1:41266-59547 GCA_008642245.1 Bassia scoparia
ATGCTGCAGCTATCTAGTAGCTAGTGTGGGGATTGTCACGTCATGATGGCAGTACTTCTATCTTAACTAGCACTATATCCATCTATATAAGTTCATCAATTCTTTTTAGATTTAGATTTCAAGATTATCCTGGTGATTGTAATGCATTGATGAAAATTAACATAAGATATCTTGTTCATGTGAATGAATTACATAAGATCTTGCTTCTTAATTTAATTTTTTGCATTTTCATCCAATCTATTCTTTTCCTCTCAAAAACCATACTAAGGCTTTAATTCAACACACTCCGAATCCATAAAATCGTTCACGATAAAAATTTAAACCAGAAAAAACAAGAAAAAGGATGACAAACCAAAGACTCCAAGTATAATCTTGATATGAATCAATCAAAATATCCCATGTCCCAATTCTTTCACACAATTGCCTTGTCCCCTACACTGGTCATTTGGTCCAACATAGATTCCCGTTCTCGAGAACCTTATCTAAGCATAGTAAAATTGTTATAGACACGCCCTTCGATAGTGACTTGCTATAGACACGCCTCAAATTGTTATAAGTCCAATTTCATGCGAGGGAAACATTGAAATTGTGTTCTCACGAAAYATATGTGTCTATATTCCTATGACGATTCTCAAAACATACATGGCACATTTGGACGCCTCATGAATTAGGATAAGTTTTGCACCCCAACAAATAAAATAAAAATATAAGGAAAAAAAAGGGGGAAATGGGAATAAAATTAAAAATTAAAAAATTAAACTAATAAGTAAAATATTCCATAATTAGTACGTAATTAACAAATCATAATCCTTTATAAATTGGAGATAAGTAAGTCTTACATCTTGAAATCGCTGTAGCAGTTGCTGTTGGGCCTCAACATCTTTGATATCTTCAGATTTTTCTCTGATAAAACATCAAAAATATTCAAATGAAATGAATTCAAGTTTAAATAAAAATAAAATTATAAATTAAAATGAAAATAGAAATGAAAATTTAAAATGAACTTAAGATTACCTTTTGGAAGAAGAAGAAGAAGAAGCTGATCTAGTCTTTCGTTGTGATGGAACTTTTGGGGCAAATTTCATCTGCAAGAATTTAACAACGAAATGAATATTATATATAAAATCGGAAAATAACAAATAAAATCAAGATTCATTTGGATGATAAACAAATGATTGAAAATTATGATGAAAATTTGGAAACGAAAGCTAACCTTTCGAGTGGAAGGGGGATTATTTAGATCCATTTCCATTGAAGATTAAATCGGAAAATTGCGGCAAATCTGCAAAAATCTGGAATGTGAGATTGCAGATGAGAATAATTGTTGCCGGCGGAAASAAAATCCGGTGAGAATGATCGGAAAATTTGAAGATTAGGGTTTCCGGCAATTGAAAGAGGGTTAAAAAAATTGAAAAAGAGAGGGTTGAGAATCGAACCTCAGACCTCTGGAAAACGCAGAACATCATGGAACCATTGTGGCAAGTATSTGGTTTTGTAAACTACTTGCAAGATTAATTACTTATTCACTACTCACTAGTAGTTTGAATGTTTTTTTTTTCGGGAAATTCTCAATGGTAGTGTTGAATTTTCGCGAATTCCCAATTGTAGTATTCAGTTTTTTAAATTCCAATGGTATTGTCAAAGTTTGATTTTCATGGTGTTTCGGTTCAATTTGCTAAAAAGGGTGAAAATCAAACTTCAATATTATCATTGGGATTAAAAGAAACTCAACACTACTTGAATTTGATCTACCTGAAACTCAAACTTCAACATTACCATTGGGATTTATCAAATTAAAATCTGAATTTGATCTACGGACGATAAAACATGCACAAACACATTTTATATGGGTGTCGAGTTTAACATTGCTTATATAAAGCCAACTAACTCGCTAAGAAATATCAATTCAAGATCTTGTGAAACACCTCTTGAATATTTTGGAAAATGAAATAAAGTTTCTACAACTATTCTTCTTGCCTCTCATTAATACATGTTAGCACACGATATCGGTCTGTAGTCGGTAATATCAGTTTTGGTCGTTTTTCAGTCAGGTCATTTTTCAATAATGGGTCGGATTTCTATATTCTAATATGATCAAGTTTAAGAAAGGTCGATCGGTCAGTCATTTTTTTTTAAAAAAAATATCTTCGATATCGCAAAAATTAGACATATTTCGGGCTTTAGAAGCTAAATATTCAAAATTTGACAATACTAACTATTTTTTTCGATACTTCCTCGGTTTATTGCAAAGTGAACTTTTACTTTACCACTATTTAAATTTACTTCTACTTATTAATATGTACTTAATTAACCCAATTCATGATTATATTAGGCCTCAATCACTCACATCGTCGATTAAGTCAGTAACATTCTAATATCGTTTTACGGTTCAGCCAAACAGATTTCATTTTCTCTACTTACTGTTATTCATACCATTCCAGGTCGATTGAGTTCGGTTTGATTTTGCAGGTATCTGCTCAATATCTTGCAATTTAGTTTTTTAAATAAATTCTATGATTTGCCCACAAAAGCGCGCCTGTTTAGCTGACCCGAAGGCCGACCATGTGTGTGGTTCTAGCTTCTCCATCGCAAGAAAATTCTTGCATTGTTCCTCATATATGCCACCAAAAGTGCCAGCGCTCGCACAATCAGAATAATCACACCATGAAGAGAAGAAGTTGCCAACAATGGTATCCAAAATATTTTCCTTTTTTCTTGATCATTTTGTCAGATTTTTGTGCGATGTTGATCGCTCATCACTTGACTTAACATATTGAACTAGGAGTTGTTAATCTGGAGAATTTATGAGGTGGGTTTATATTTTCCCTTTTCATCTCTATTTTGGTTCCTTAGTTCCATCTTCATGTATTATGTAAATGAGGTAATTGCATGGGTTACATCATGATATCATATATGCATACTGTATTATTATGTATAGTGGGATTCATTAGGGTTTGATGAGATTGTGTATTTTGGGGCGACAACAAAAATTCTTCAATTCCATTTTGTTCGTGTTAAATATTTTAATTTTTTATACATGTCCAATCATTGAGTACTACTATGTGATTATGATGTGGGTATTGCAATTCACCTCTTAATCAAAGGAAAACAACTTCTATTTACTCAAATAAGCCCTTTAAGATGGTGAACATGGCTATAATGCTTTGTTATGCTTTACTGTCCAGAGTTGTATTGTTGAGCTGTATTGTTCGCTTGGTTACTGTTGATCTCCATGTACTCGTGTTTAAGGTAGATGACACATTACTTCCTTCAGTGTGATCCACGGTGATTAATTTGGAGTAGCAGCATTCACTGACCTTACTGAACGTGTAGTAACCGCCGGTTGATTCTCAAAACCGGGCGTGTCGAGTTTCTAGACTTGGCTGCCCAGGTAATGATTAATCCATAATAGGAAATTACAATTTGATTTGTTTCAGCGTATTGTGAGTGTTGATGTTCAGGAATTTAATGGTTATATTTCCTTGTGGTGGCAAATGATGCCCGTGTTGATTGACTTGGAGGAGATCTGGTTTGTGTTATTCCAGCTCGTTTCTTGTTCTTTTATTGATGTTTTCTGTTTGTTTGTCTCCTAAGTTTATGTTCTAATATAATCCATTCATGAGAAATGTCACCTTCAGTATGTAGTTTGCCAAATTCGTCTATTTATGAATTGTCTCTTGGACTAGGTATCGTTTTATGAAGTGCAGAACACAAATGTAGGGGCATATAATGAGCAAAGTTGTTAGTCAATTCTATGACGACTTTTTTAGCACATACTGACGTTAACGGAATCATAAGTTTTGAATTTTGGAGGTATAAATATAATTTTTGGGTTAAACCAAGAAGACTCTTGTTGGTTTTCTGTGATGATAAATTTAACCTGCACTTAAACTAACGGCAATGGAGACAAAAGCCCAAAGGGGAAAATATGTTTTTTATATCATACACATAAGAAACTAGACATTAGGAGACTCCAAATTCATTGTGTTTCTATCGGTGTTTGAATGTAAAATGATTGATAGATGCCTCAAAGGATACATGTACTTAAGGTTCTATGGATGTATCTTATCCAGAACTGTTTTTCATACTAGACAGTGAAGAACGATAAGGTATGGGATCATAAGGCTGATGATGGCGTTGAGGGGTGTTGTTTTGCTTAGTGAGTAACCTATTGTCCTTTGGACATGGAGTGAAATTTTAGAGGAGTGGAAATACCACTCCTATTGCTCCGTTATGGGACTTGGGAGTTAAAAATATTCTGGAGGAAACTAGGAAATGATACCACTCCTATGACCCACATTTAYYAGTATTCTGCTACTCCCTCAATCTATTTGCTCTGTACTCTGTAGAATGCTTTACCTCTGACTGTAGCTCCGGCTTTTTATATGCCTGCTAAACGTTTCCGTTGTGCCAAGCATGWTGTGAGTTGTTATAATTTTTTTCCCTTCAATTGAGGRCTGCAGCTGTATTCTGAYTCTATACTGCTGCAGATTTATGTTAGGTTGTGTGTGATCTTCCATTGTGTTGTCAGGAATAATAGGACTACTCTTAATTTATTCAACTTMGTTGGCACTATTTGTCATTATGCATCTCCTGACTGTCAATGGAAGATGGAGCAACTACTTTGTCCAGGAAGTAAGGAAGCCAAGGGGATATAGAATTGAATAGCATTCATCAAAAACTCTYTGCTTAATTGAATTTAGCTGTTCTCTGAACCTACATCTTATCATTGATTCCTGTTCATTTTTAGAAACAAGTATTAACTTTCGTTTGTCTTTGGAAATAATTAGGAGCTGTGATTTAGGTGGTTATGAGCAACTAGGCTTTTGATGAAGTATGCTCCAATTGAATTGTAATTATGTTCAGTCCATTTTRAGGGATAATTTGAAACTTAACACACTCTGTGATTTGTGCCAGAACACACGCAATCATTGACTGAAATTGAGTTACTTTAATAGATAGCATGTCAAAAGTAGATGCTATTATAATTTGATGTTATTAGTTTCAGCTCTACTTGATCACTAACAGCTACCTTATCAGTTTCATTTCATCTAGTGTTGCTAAACATGGCCGTAGTCGTAGTTTTTAGTTGTTGGTTCCTAACTACTGTTTTGTGCACTTGTTTCTTGTCATAACCAGATGAAAATGAATTTGAAGATGTCAACATTGTAAAGCCAACTGATTTCTATCAATCTCGTGATTCAGACAGTTAATCAAATTGGCGGTGAAGGTTCAAGCTTGAGCTCATTGTATGTCCAATTGAGATACGATGGCTGGTGAAAAATGTTTGTTTTGGGAGTCTGGCTACCTGTGAATATGTRGAAACATCTGGTTTGCTGGAAGCTAAGATGTGTTGTGTAGCTWTGAATTCGTGTATTCTGATGACTTGCCTGGAGTGCAWGAACTTAGTTATGATGGATATATTTCTTGTCAAAGGCTAATTGCCAAATGCTTGATATTAAAATGAAGTGAATGACAAAATTATTAATTTGGTACTGGCACTTCCATTTCTTCATTCTCATCACCAACTCATTAAAGGTTAACTTTGTTGTTAGTATCATGTTATGCTTCAATTCATTTTGTTCACTTTCTTACAAGACGATGGCAAGTTCTGCACAAATTCGTGTTGATTGAATAGGGAAATGATCCTGTGCAATTACAATTTACGAGTGCGTATTGAAGCTTGGTTTCGAATTCTATATCTCTTGGAGATGTGTATGCACTGGATAAGTTTGGCGTTTAAGTAATTATTAACACCGGAAGTCTCCATTCCATTCACATGATCAGTAAATGGTTCAATTCCAAAAAATACTTCTTAGAGCTCATCTCACTAATACACACATACACTTGTCGAGGAAAGGGAGCAAATTAACAATTTAACAAGCGTTTTGGAGTTAACAAAAATAAGATTTATAAGGTGTACATAGACGCATGAATAGATTCAATAGGTTAAATTGTTTTTTTAGGTCAATTAGGTTGATTGGATTTGTATTTGTTTATAATTATTTTATTTGATTGTAATTTCCAGCATTGTAGATTTGCAGTATCTAATACTCGTAACAAACTGTGTGTTCTGTGGATAACACTTGTATCAAAGAAATGCATCATGCAGCACTTATTAACACTACAAAGTTCAACCCTGGAACCAGTAGCAACACACAGTTACAATATCCATTACACTCCTAATTCCTGAGCAGAACAAGCACAAACATCTTCCAGAACTATAGTGAAGAATCTGGTATCAGCACAACTGATCCAGTTTGTTTTCCGATTTTCAAGTGCTGTGTGAGCTTCAGCTGCCTGTGACAGCAAAAACTTATGATTAACCCGAACTCGCAAAGCACCGAAGCAACATTTGAGATAACTCTCCTGCAGCTTCTAGGAGCTCATCCGTGTCAGTGTGTAATGCATAAGGGTAGGCCTTGTTAAGAAGAGGATTTTGCTGCTATTGCTGACAATGGCTGTGATTTGGTGTGCCTGATGACTGACCGTATAGAACCATATATCCCCGAAATTTCAAAGCAGTCCAATGATCCCTAAGGACAGTAATTTTATATGTTAAACACAATTTACCAGCATTTGATAAAATCCTTCGCTGATATGCCAAGCTTACCAACCATCATAATGAAAATGCAGTGAAGCCAAAAACAGCCTCAAAATGCGTTACCAAACCATCAATGTTAAAAAGTTGCATTCCCTTGAAAATAGTTCAGAAGCTAATGTGTTTTGATTTTTAAACAGAAGCTCACAAATACAAAACCCTCGTCTATTTCAAGTTAAATGGCAATGCACAACCCCCAACATTATGCAAAACATGATAAATTTTGTCAATTGTGGCGAGCAACAATATGGTGAAGGTGAAACTTTCTTCTTCCTTTTCTAAAGGGAAAGTAAAATGGTTTTTCCATGTACGAAGGTAAAAAGACAAAATACAGTTTCCTTCTCCCAAAGGATTAAGGAAATCATGGTAGGATGGTTAGAACATAGATAATCATGGTAGGATGGTTAGAGCCATTAGATATACGAAGTATATTCTTTCAATTGAAGGCAAGGCTAGGTGGATTGAAGAGGAAGGGGCTTATTACCTGAAAGGTGTCTTTCCAACAGAATCATAGACAACTTCAATTACTAACCCGATTGTGCACAACAGCTTGTAAAGATCTCTGCTTTGTATAATCGACGGGAGTAGACAGAATTTTTCTCGCCTGTTTAGTTTTAGTAGTTACATCGTAAGAAGCACCAATCCTTCATTTGTTCCTGTCGTTTGAAATGCTTTCTGTAAAGTTGCAATGGATTTCGACTCCATTTATGAATTACGTTGGCTTTGAGATAGATGCCATTAGCCCCAAAGTCGAAAGTTTAGTTCTCGGTAACGCCCGATTTGAATCCTATACATGATACACGAAGGTACCCTAGTGCCTTCGCGTTCAGCGGTTGCCATTGTTATTTTTTGATTCAGAACAGTGGATAGACCAGCTTAGTGTAGCTGCGTGAGTCATTTATAATTGGTAAATTGAATATTCTGAACTAATCAACTGGATCATAGAATAAGATAGTAGTACATAACAATATACATTCTAGTTTATAATTTAGGTTGAAGATTGTAGAAAGCAAGTATCTGTTCTTCTTCTGCTCTATAACACGTAAGATATCAAGCGTGCGAGTCTCTGGGGAAACAGATTAATGATTAGCAATAGTTATAGGAAGCATTAATTCTATATAATATCATAGGCCAGTCATCAATATATTACAGATAAGTGTCTTCAATTAAAACGCTAGCAGTGCTTACCTCATTGACACATGGTCTAAGATTTATCACATAGTTATAAAGATATTTTTCCAATAATACAGTGAAAAATTGAACACGTTAAGTACCCAATTAAATAAGATGGCGCCGTTACATTTAAAATATTGAGGCTAGTCATTTCTCTCTTTAAATACCAAACTTATGCACAGATGCCTGCTATGAGTTTAGATAGTTGTTCTTACACAGAACAGCCGTGAGATGTGTTTAGATGCAAAAGTTTAATTTGCTTGAGATACTCTATATGTTTTTGCATGAGGGTAGATAGACAATGTTATATGGCCTTAACTCGGAATGCTCACTGTACCATGCCTAGCACAGCCCACGCATTGTCCATCCTCTGATTGACTCACTCATAGGAACTACCATAGATCATTAATAAATGCAACAAATCGGCCTCCTGATTTACATGTACATATAGCTCCTCTTCCGTCTGACTCACACCAGTATACTCCATATCCATCTCTTTTACTTTGCTTGTCACATTAGTTCTCAGAGTATATGAACTTGTCAATGATAACATAAGAGCTCTCCCAAATCACAAGGCGAAAACAATAGCGTTTTATCAGCTAACAAGAATTTACCAAAAGTTGGGTTTTAGAAAGATAATATAACACTACTTGCTTCTGGCTGTATCTCAACTATGGGCGTTATTACTCTTCAAGCTGAATATATTTGTCCTTCTCTATTATGAGATAGATATACTCGCAAATAGTGTCACCGTGTTACTCTCTTCTCTCCTTACCCCAAGCTTATTCGAGTAAGATTGTGACCTATCATTGATGTCAAACGTATACATAACTAGAATCTAGAAACGAGGGAGTATTGATACCTAAATGACTCGTATACAACATCTTTATTCTATTATTATTGCTCATTAATCTTTTTTCCAGATGCCTAAAAAGAATATAATTATACTTTTAATTTTTGAGGGTTCATGAGTATGTAACCGCCGGTGATGTACGAATGTATAAGTATCCGATCGTTTTACAGACATAACTCGATATACGTATAATAGATATTGTATATTAATCGGGTCATTGTATAATGCGATATGAACAATCGGTTTGATTTTCAGTCTGTAGTTCGAACCAAGTCCGATGTCGCTAAGCATCCAAGAATTAGACATGCTTCGGACGGAAAATCGGCACTACACTGATTTGATGTTCGACGCGCTTGCTGTGCAACAAGCTTGAATGCAGTTTGTCCAGATAATTCAAGTACTTATTTTGGGATAGTTACCTCCTACTGAGAAGGAACAAGTTTCTCACGTTGATCAGCTTACTGAGAAAATCTCTTTCCATCTGATATGACAGTATACCCATATTCTACTTATAATCTCTGCACGATATATTATCTATATGTATTACTATTCCTTGTTTAGACTTAGTTATTTGTCATCTAATTAATTCGATTTTGATTATTCAGTGGAAGACTTAGATTTGTAACATGCGAAAGCAATGTAAGTGAATTCGCATTGTTTCCATCATTGATAGTATAACTCTCGTTCTGCTGTCATATACAGTGATGGTATGTTCATAAGTGACTCTTAATCCTAGATTCACTAGTGAGCAAAAAGGATCATTTACCTTCCATTGAATGACGATGCAATTGGTTTAAGGTTGTGTTGGTGATGGTTGAATATTATAATATGAACCTCTTGCATGGAGATATGAGATCTATACAATATTTTTTACATCGTCATCGATACATGGCGCAACAGTTATATGATTACTGGATATGTTTATTCTAGGGTTATTTGACATGGGGCCTCATGTATAACTACTTAGCGACTATAATTAGTCTAATCGCAATCAGTATAATGATTATTATGCTATGTCCTTTTTCTTATTGTCCTGTTCTCAACACTAGAGTACCTCTTATTGGCACTCACGATATTCTAACAACGTTGTCAATCACTCATGTGTTGAGACCAGTAGAACATATTCCATAATGGGTACACTCTAATCCCGAGTCTACCAGTCTAACTAATGATCTGTATATATCCCAACCCTATAGTACAGCTATTCTGTTTTCTCATGAATTAATCGTCTAGTTGTCTGTTACGATTTATTGTGTTTAATTCGATTATGGGATTTGATTCCGGTAGAAGAATTCGCCTGGTTAGCTCGAAGCTGACTTTCTTCTTGGACATTAGAAATTGTAGTAGATTGTAGCTTAAAATGTATAGTTACGCTGCACTCCGTTATATGCCTTATTCTCTACTACTTCGGTGTTTGTCTTCAGTTTATACAATCGAAATACGGCAAATCGTTGTCAACTTCTAGAAAGTTGAGATCAGCTTGTAGAAGGTTATTCGATTGCAGTCCGCATGTAACAATTCTATCGCTACCGTGAGTATTGTGGATAAATGATTCTTATCTTGTATCGATACGTTTATGGAAGAACTGAGACTAGTTATCTTTAAGCGAACATACAAATAGCAAATATACTTTGATGATCTGTCTAGAGTTGACGAATAGTCTATACACCAGGTCTTTCCAACTCAATACCAACATAGCCTAAACTTGACACTATTGTATTACAATTGTAGAGAAGATTCGGCAACACAGAGAGGCATTAAATTGACATACTACTAGAACCGTACAATCCCGAACATTCTTATGTAAAAATTCTGTCAAATAGATACATGAAATAGAAATGGATATATATACTATTAGGTAATATACGCCGTTATACAATATTATTCTCACCTCATACTGCATTCCGGAAGCCATATGGCATTTTCAGTTTAAAGTCGTGATCAAGGACTCTCATATTTTATATATATGTCATATGCATACTAACGCTAGTAGTCGGCTACCTTAATGTTATCTGTGAGTGTGCCATCTTTAGCTTCTCTTAATTATAGATTACAATATAATATTAGATGGAAACCGTACATAACGACCTAAGTTGCATACAAGAAGAAATGTGCGATGAATATTAATCTATACGATATAATGTCGACAGACACCATCAATCGTAATAGATTAGAACTCACCCTACCTCACAAGTATCACTAGATCATGACTATAGAATTTAGACAATTCTCCTATGTAACAACCGCAGGGCCCAAAAAGGCTTCATTCATTTACCAACTGTGGTAGCACCACAGACAGCAACCGCATATCAATGAACTAAGATGAACTACATATCATAATCATGTGAGACCAAACAATGGTCCTACTGCAGCCCCTAAAATTCGCAAATAGCAAGGATAAGACTAGAATCTCTCAAGCAATCTCTCATAAGATCTAGGACATCAAGACCTATACATACCCAAACTCACTAAGTTGACAATCAGTCGTTACTATATAAAGCTGAAAGTATCTAATATGGAACTTCTGAAGAAGCAGATTTTCTATGGTGCACGTTACCAAACCAATGCGACAGTAACTAAGGCAACAGAACGAGCGACAGAGACTCTGGGCCTCAGCCAAGGTTCTGATCACCATAGTGTGGGCAATTGGATGTACACCCCTTTATTTGTCTCGATTGGCATTGAACTCGCGGTTCGCAGGCAACCTCAAACGAGAGGAGAAAGTGGTTGTCGATTATCGCATGCTCCAAATATGTAAGACATTCGGTTAACGCTTGGGCTAGCAAGAACGACATAGCAAACAAGGAGGTAGGTGAGAAGTGTGTTAGCGTGACAATTACAAGATTATAGAAGAGTTAGGAGTGTCTATAGCGTTAGACATTGGCTCTCTGCTGAGCCCATAGCCGGTTTGTTTTTTTGAGATTGATTGATACGGCGAGGTGCTCCCAGTCGATGTGTGACTGGTGAAACTAATTGATAGAGAGATAGATGATATAGATGATGCCGTGTTTCGGATTAACGAAGAACCTACCTCGTTGAGCATACGACATATACTATACTTCGTCTCGAAACCTCATCTTAACTGTAGAGACATCATGGTGATTTACCTATGAACTGTCTCTCTCATACCGTTTAGAATCCAGTGAGTGACTCATAGTGATAGTTCTCTAAGTACAAATAACAATCTAATCTCCAATCATTTGTGAGATTCAAATATGTCTAAAATGTTTACTTTCTCGATTCTCTACTATCTTATTATTCCCATATGTTGTGAAATGATAAATAAATATATGTCGGTTAATATCGTGATGTTGTAATTCTCATAGTCCTTAATCTTTTGTAGATCACAGGATAAAAATTATCTCATACTTGGTTATTTTCTCATACATATAAATATAACCTACTACATCACATAACTAATCTTTCTATGATAGATGTAATTGTATGTACGCTATAATTTATACTTCGTATATTCAGCACAATGCTCATATAGTCGACTATCTCACCTCAAACTTCTTTCTCGATGTCTTTAAACTTAATTTTTCATCGTTTCATATTAGTATCTTAAGTACGCTAAATTTATATAGTCAAGAGATCGGTCTCTACCATTAAAGATATTAGTCTTAAGTATGTAATGACATGGAAACTGCTGCATAAAATCTTAGTAGCGTGCTATCAGATTATTAGTAATGGTAATGATCTTTTTATGCTTCCAATTATAATAAGTCTCTCTAGAGGCTAATATAAAAATTATCTCAGATTCAAAATGAGTACAATAGCACCTCTTTATATGTATATATTATTCATGTTGTATAGTGTAGTAGGATCAATATATATGATTTAACTCAATTCTTAGTTTCTTATATATATTCAGTATAGCATTTCTACACTCTCTTATTTGTGTAACGGGTAATTTTTAAGATCTGATTCGTAGTTTTGAAATAATACTTATGTATTAGATACCTCATATTTTAGCGGGCTAAAATAGCTCACTTAAAATTAGTTAGGAGATATAGACTTATATACCATATTAATAAGACTGTAAGTGTATATATGATATATATTTTATTGGGAAAATAAGTAGTAATTTATAGGCTCGAACCACCTAAGATTCGCCAAAAAGTATTAGATAATGTTTAAGAGTTGACTCGCATACAGAGTAATGTTGATCCTAATTCTTATTTGAAAAATAATCGAACTTAGGTTTCAGACTCGTCTATAATATAGTAGAGGGTAAAAGGTATAGAAGAGTAAAATATACCTTATTATATATTACTTATATGGTTGGGGGAACTGGAACATCTATTTTGTGAGAAACGGCTTAACATGTAGAATGAAGTGCAGTATACAGATCTAAATATAACCCAAAGACGGCTCACCTAAGTTTGTAGTGTGATTGTGTCGTGAGCGCGATGTTCTCATCTAAATTGATGCTCATGTGAGATGCAATGAAACTTCACACTATCTTTCTCCTGAATCATCGCATTGGAGTGATTTCGCTAACATCTGAATTGACCAGCCCTCTAATAAGTTTAATATACTTTAACAAATACATAGCAAAAAGAGTGTGAAATGATCACTTCAAACAAGGAATAATTCGCAACATCTCGGTGTCAAGGAGATGAAAATATATATTATATGGGTTGAGTAACAATTATAACTACAGGCTACATAGTTAGAGGAACATAATATCATTTACGATAATTTGTAATTTACAATGTTCCACACTTTTATAGAAATCCGCCTGCGATTTAATGGGCCAGAACGCACCAATCGAAAGAGTATATGAAGGCAACTTAATTTTCGATTTTATATGAAACTCCACTCACAGTTTGTAAAAATCTATTCACAATTTCTTAAATACGCTCCTTCGATAATCGCAAAGACTTTGCGAATTTGCATCTTTATTATACTAACTAGTTTCTCTCAAATGTTTTGTTTATAAGTCTATATATTTTAATAATTTGTAGCATTGTCGAAACATTCAAATATCTTGAATAAACATCCACTCACGTTAACGTAAGCTCACTGCATTAAAAAACCATTGAATTTTTCACGTATTGTTTTCGACGGTAGATATTCTCGTCATAGTACTTCCATACGGATATTTCAGATTAATGGCTAAAGATTAAGGTTTTCTCTAACGTCTTATCATAATGGAACTTTCATCCATTGACTCTCTACAACTCTCCGTGATTAAGTGACGTAGTAACGTTATCCGTTATATATATGTCTGGCCGAGAATGTTGTCCATCGCATTGTGCTACTTTGTTATCTCTAAACTGAGTCGTAAACTGTCATTGCATTTGCATACTTAATATGTTGCTCGCTATAGACATCGAATGTATAAATATATTCATCTTTCATCTGACAGAAGAATTACGTAGTATTTCTTTTGTGATTTATAGTGTATTCTGGCCCATTACTTGATTTTACTGGTGTATAATCGTTACCATCGCTAGTATGCATCTTAGTGCTTTTGATCGATTATTCCAATATTGAGCAATATACGATAAAAAAATAGTGTCTAATCAAAATTAACCATATGCTAAAGTCTCAGCATTGTAATAGTATAGATCAGTTATCGATATATGTGGTATATCTTTCAGAAGTAGTATTTCACTAATGATTTGTAGCACAAGAATACTTAAGCCTCCATCCACTATTCCGCCACAAGGCGATAATTTTTGGATTGCTGGCATCAACCTAAGTATCTTACATTACTAATCATTCCTTTCTCTTTATTCTCACCTATTTTCTACTCCTCTTTATATAACTTAAACGATTAGACATCTTTATTAATATTTCATTACTCAGGAGTTCAATTGTATGCGTCTGATAGTGAATGATGTGTTCGGGAAAAGATTGAATTTTATCGAATTGGGTACTACCGAAGTTAAGCAATTGTGCATAGGTACAAGTATGAAGATGTTATTTTGGATATGGTAACATAAGGATACTGAGTAATAGACACATGTACTATAATGTAGATGATTATAGTGAAAATATGAGATTGTATTATGAATATATATTATATTGGGTATGTAAGATAGCTGTAGACTGAATCAGATATAGAATGATTAAAGTTGAGTTTCATCCGTTATTCATCGATCATAGAATCTAGTCTTGTCTGTGTGTATGATTCAGTTGTCAGTTGTCTCCTCATGACAAGTATGAGTGCAAATTGCTTGGTTCATCCCATCTGCTCGATATTAACTGATCATAGTTTGAGGGAAGAACGAATTTTAGTGAGATAGTGAATATGCTTTACTCGATATAACCTAGTGCAAAGTAACACTTCTGCAATCAAGTATATACAAAATTATGCGCAACATAACCTGTCATTACAATAATTCCTAATTGTATATACTATTGATAGTGCTTGAATTATCATCAGTCATCTACGATTAGAGAGGATCGAAGGTATGTGGCTTTTGGGTTTTGGAGAGAGCCAAATCAGCTCTATCTTGCCCATGAGACGATAGTAGGTGGTATGAAGCATTCGTAGTGGAGACTCTAGTAAGATAAGGAGAAGACGAGCCAAACATGGCCATACCGCAAGTGAATTGAGTGTGAAGGGTGCTAAGGATTTACGCTTACCGATGAAATTTAGAATCATTCCACAGCGGCTCTTGGACTCTAGAGGAGTACTGTCCTCAAAGTAAGGCAGGAATGAAAATTAGGACCATTACGCAGAGTTGCAGGGGGAGCTCTGTTAATCTATCATCTCACAGAGCGTGGAGTCTACAGGTATTAGGAGTTCTCAGAGGACTCATGGAGAAAGAATGGTATGTTGATGGGAGTGTTCAATGAGGTACTAGCGAGATACCTCTGAACTCTATGCACGCTATCTATACAACTGAGTTTAGACGATATCCCGTATTGAGATGAGCAACGTGAATTATATGTCTAAGTGGATCTTCTAACACTGATTTACTTTAGCCTCTCATACTTCGGATCAAGTATGATCTACGGTACAATGGGTAATTATAACATTGCCCCAATAATATTCACTACCAATGATTAAGTTCCTGATCTGCCTCGATATGCTATTGCACATTTCAAGCTAATGGCCCTGCTAACACCTTATATTGTAAGGTTATCATCGAAGATCACTGTTTCTTATATCATGGAGATAGTACGCTGAGAGACTTGACTAGGCATATGATCGCTGCTACACTAGACATTTAGAAGAGTCATTAAATCAGATGTGTCATGGAAACGGTGTGTCTTGCCTGATGCTTGAGGTTTATCTGGAGATTCATTATGGAACTTTACTACTATATGAGAGTTCTAGTGTGTTTGACGGAACGGAAAACCGTTGCAAGTGCGTAATAGTGTGCCGAGTCAGTCCTATGTTTCAGAATATTTCAGTATCTAGTTCTCACATCGATACACTTGAACGTTTTATATAATAATGCATCTCTATTTCATCGTCTTCACCGTATCCATGACCCTCAAGAACATTGAACGTAGTACAGTGGGTTGGTGTCATAGCAAAAGTCTCTGTGATTTAGTAGACGTCTTGCTCCTAGTGATGAGTCTGGATTCTGAAAGCAAAGCTGCTCGCTCTAGTGTGGACTCTGTGAAAGTCGCTCTTCAGAAAACAGTTGTGACCCTTTCAATCAAATGAGTTAGTGAGAATACAGTTCGCAGACCTATGTGTAAACGTATCTAACGATCCGCACACCCCTTGGTTCGGTTTCATTGGTTGGGTCAATACTCAGGAACTGAACCTGACTGTTCTACATTTGTTGCTTATTTATTCACACCAACACCATTCATTTTAATATACTCACAAATTATCTTGGATTATGGTCCCAGTGCTAGAATTTACCATTCTAAGAAAAAAAGCTAAATGATTTGTATTTCCGATATCGACTAAGGATATAACTGTGAAGAACTAAACGGGCAGACTTAGTCACATGTACTTGATACGGCAGCAATTATACTGTGTGTGCGCTCGAATATTGAATAGTAATCTACCAGAGACTGATGAGATTTACAATCGACTGTATTATATAACAGCTCTAGAATTTTTCATCTACCGCATAATTAGAACTTCTGACACGAGTAAAGAAGACTCATCCTACAGATGTAGGACACAAGTGGAGCCATACGGTAGCAAATGAACCTTCTGAGACGGTGGATTGAATTACATTCATACTTCCCATTCTGCTGCATAATTGTAATTAGAAACAGATCATCCAGCATGCTTTGTAGAATAGCCATGTGTAGTATAATATATAGGCTCTCCTTCATTACTAACTCATTCTGCGATCGATATAATGGATTCAGATAGTCCCGTCATATTACATCTTATAGAAGACTTGTTGAGACTCTCACATCTGTAGATGATCCTCTCGTTCAGTAAAAAAAGTCAACCATCTCAGAAGCTCATAAGTGACAATGTATTAGACAAATTGTATATGTCTGACGTGCGAGCGTGTTGCATCACTGATACACACTGCACAACTACTCTTTAGAAGTGATATGAATGTGATGATTTGTGTAGTTAGAATCTACAAGAGTTTTTAAAGCTGTCTTGTAATTATAGTATCTAGTAGATATAAGCTGTGGATGCTGTGAGAAGGCTATCCTACACAGCCCTTGCCATGATGAAGATTAATAATCAGATGATACTAGAGAATCTGTACCCTAGCGACTCTTGTGCAGCAAAGAGCGTACCAAGAGACCGCTTTGCTCCATGACTAGAGCAACAGAAATTAAAAAATTCAATGAAACATTTACGCGAGACACACGAGGATTGACAAAGTGTGATATAGAGTGACTTGTAACGATTGGCGATGGACGCGGAAAGGATCACTTATAATAGGGGGGCCCAACTTCCCGGAATAACTCACATTTTGACTAGTCGATGAGGGGTGCGCAAGATTGATCCCGTGTATATCCGGCAATACGGACCTCAGGCTATGATTTCAGACATTGTATTTGATGATTAGTACACAAGCATACAGGAGTACGTATGGATGTACGAATCTAAAAGATCTGCATTTAGGAATCTAGCAGTTCGATGTCAAAAAGATCAGCTTGATATTGCGAGCAAGGTCGCGATCCCGAGAACGATCTACTGCAGGCAGATTCAATATACTCGTCAACGCAGGCCAACTACACAGTGGTAGCGATAGTTGCAAACACGAATCGCCAGCACCATACCTCAGCTACAGTTAAGCAAGATACAATATTACTACAAAGTTTCAGCACACAGAAGTAATGAAAATTATCCAATAGCACAGCAATACAAACTGAAGTTATGGGTTCAGTGCTCTGTGAGCAACATGAATGCAGATTCCCATGACCAGCTGAGATGCCGAGATGTGATCAATGGTAGCCATGACTGAGTCTTGGGTCCACTCTCTAAGGTAAATTGTTACATATGTTGTCAAGCAGGTGAAAAATAGCTCGACACTTGTATTAATCCTATACTATCTCAGCGTAAGAAGTGATCTAATGTAGATATACGAAAGTGAATTGCTCCTTTCAGTGCATTGATTTGCGATTCCTCATACCTATTCTATTGGAACGCATAGTGAACGAGCCTTACTGTGATTACTCCGCGATTCTAGTGACCTACAGCACTGTATGCATCATGATAGGTCCTACTGCATACGTGGCATAAATTTGGAGAGAGGA
>SNQN01000536.1:59572-82216 GCA_008642245.1 Bassia scoparia
CATGCACAAATTCGTGTGACATGAATAGGGAATGTCCTGTGCAATTACAATTTACGAGTGCGTATTTGAAGCTTTGGTTTCGGAATTCTATATCTCTTGGAGATGGTATTGCACTGGTATAAGTTTGGCGTTTTAAGTAATTATTAACACCGGAAGTTAACCTTTCAAATCATACTAACCCCTAATGCACCAGTGATAGTCTTTACAAAATAGTTTAAAACATCAAATACGCCGTGACTAAAATCCAAAAAACCATTACTTACGAGTTCTCACTATATACTCGTACTCGGTATAATTGAGTGAATGAAAGTTTACACACAAGGACACAGCCCTTGCCACATCTTTTTGGTCGAGAGAAGGGAGCATTAACAATTTAACAACGTTGGAGTATAAAATAAGATTATATAAAAGCTGTTAACAACTTAAAATAGACGATGAATAGATTCAATAGGTTAAATGTTTTTTTAGTCAATTAGGTTGAATTGGAATTGATATTTGTTTATAATTTATTTTCATTTGCATTGTAAATATCCAGCATATGTAGATTTGCAGTATCTAATACTCGTAACAAACTGTGGTTTCTGTGGATAAACACTTGAATATCAAAGAAATGCATCATGCAGCACTTATTAACACTACAAAGTTCAACCCTGGAACCATAGCAACACACAGTACAATATCCTATACACTCCTAATTCCTTGAGCAGAACAAGCACAAACATCTTCCAGAACTATAGTGAAGAATCTGGTATCAGCACAACTGATCCAGTTGTTTTCCGATTCAAGTGCTGTGTGAGCTTCAGCGCTGCTGTGACAGCAAAAACTTATGATATACCCGAACTCGCAAAGCACCAGAAGCAACATTTGCAAATAACTCTCCTGCAGCTTCAGGAGCTCATCACGTGTCAGTGTGTAATGCATAAGGGTAGGCCTTTAAGAAGAGGATTTGCTGCTATTGCTGACAATGGCATGTGATCTGGTGTGCCTGAGATGACTGACCGTATAGAAACCATATATCCCCGAAATTTCAAGCAGTCCAATGATCCCTAAGGACAGTAATTTTATATGTTAAACACAATTTACCAGCATTTGAATAATCCTTCGCTGACTATGCCAAGCTTTACCAAACATCATAATGAAAATGCAGTGAAGCCAAAAACAGCCTCAACATGCGTTACCAAACCATTCAATTTGTAAAAAGTTGCATTCCCTTGAAAATAGATTCAGAAGCTAATGTGTTTTGATTTTTAAACAGAAGCTCACAAATACAAAACCCTCGTCTATTTCTAAGTTAAATGAGCAATGCACAACCAACCAAATTATGCAAAACATGAAATTGTTGTCAATTGTGGCGAGCAACAATATGGTGAAGGTGAAACTTTCTTCTTTCCTTTTCTACAAAGGGAAAGTAAAATGGTTTTTCCATGTACGGAAGGTAAAATGACAAAATACAGAGTTTCCTTCTCCCAAAGGAATTAAGGAAATCATGGTAGGATGGTTAGACCATTAGATAATCATGGTAGGATGGTTAGACCATTAGATATACGAAGTAATTCTTTCAATTGAACGGCAAGGCTAGGTGGATTGAAGAGGAAGGGGGCTTATTACCTGAAAGGTGTCTTTTCCAACAGAATCATAGACAACTTCTACTCCTTGGCCAGCTGTAATCTCTTTAACACGAGAGACAAAATCTTCTTCCCTGTAGTTTTATTACATGGTGGCAACCATCCTCTTTAGCTTGGAATGCTTTCTGTAAAGTTGATGACAGTACCAATGACAGTAGCCCCAAGGCATTTGCCCATTGGCATAACAAGAGAACCTACTCCTCCCGCAGCTGCATGTACAAGAACAGTATGACCAGCTTCCACCTATGGTATTATAGTGGTTAATTAATTCAACTTCAATGATGTAGATTAGAAGAAATAATACTTCATATCTATTTAAAGGGAATTGAAGTACTGTCTCCATGCTCCATACAGTAGATACAAACTTCAGCGAAAAGACTGATTAGCATGCTTAGACATATCAAAATAGGCCAGTCACATACATAAGCAAAGCTTCATTAAAAATATGCACACATAGAAAGGACAAGAATTAACAATTAATAACAGTGCATGGTACCTTAAAGGTCCGTCGTACTAAATATTGAGCTGTCATTCCCTTTCAATATGACAGATGCTGCAGTGATAGGATCAACAGAAGGTGGAACAGGGACAGCTCTGTCAGCAGGAAGGATTTGCTCTTCTGCATATGAACCCATTGACTACCTGCATAAGCAACAAGATCTCCCACCTGTCTGCCAGTTAGTCCAGGACCACAGCGACCACTTCTCCAACTGCTTCCATTCCTGGTAAGTATGGTAACAATGCCCCAAAAGAAAGGAAAAACAAGGTTATCAGCTACAAGTGGTTGGTAGAAATGTTACAGACATGCGCTACGTTTCCATATGGCTTATTACAAGCTAAATTGCTCAGTACTAGTATGCCTACAAACTCTACAAAGCTTATTTGAGGTAAGATTGGCTGTTCCTTTTGGGTCATAGTGAAGCACGGTATGATACCTAAATGACTCGTCTCATCATCATAATTCTTAATGAAAATTTTGAGGGCGACAATTATTTTTAATTTTTGAGGTCAAGTGAGAGAGAGTGAGAGTGTGAGACATTGTTATCAGATTCTGATAGAATGATAAATTTATTAATGGCTTAATGCATCCACAATAACTGAAGTCTGTAATATAAAGGAGTTCCAACATTCAAAATTAGACTTTTCACATGCATGACACTTTTGTGTCTTGGATGACCAGCACAAGTGCTACTTAACTCGCACTGTACATGATACACCACTTGACTGAAATATATAATATGGAGCTAGAACTGCGAAAACTATAAGACCATGCCAATATGATCAGTCCACTAAAAAGCGGTTCAAATGTCCACTAAGTCCTGTAAGGCCATAATAAACCACGAACAGTAGAGAGAGGCTGAACATATGAAACTGATGGAGAATATTAGACTAAGATGAACAGGCAAAAATAAGACCTGGAGTGAATGGCATTGCTGGAGCCTTATAAACCCCCTTGCGAAAGTAAACATCGATAAAATTAAGCCCAATTGCTTTGTTTCTCACACGAATCTCACCCTCCTTTGGCTCTCCGATTTCAACATCCTCCCATTTTAGGACCTAAAAATATCAGCATCATGAGCTCCAGTCAACATATTTCCAGCATCATAACACACAATACTATGTACTTGGACTATATGAAGTGTTACATTAGACATGGGTGTCCAAGCATTGGACTCGCCCGTTTTCTTGAAAAAAGTAGTTTTTTTAGTTAAAAATGAAGTGTCAATTGTTGGCGGTGTTCGATAACGAATCGTGTCGACAACGGACATGTGAGGTAAATGAAGAGTCCGAGTAACATAGCACAATACATCAGAACAAGATTCACGAGATACTAAAAACTGAGACTCTTACTTAGCCATACAAGCAATATATAGAGCTAGAGTTCATACTCCCCATTTCAAAACCAACAAAGCTGAACTTGCAAGTATGTAAGAGAGCATTATCATCCACAAGAAGCAAATATTCAGTGACCACCCACATTCATTTAAAAATTCCTCAAATGAACATGAAATATGAAATTAACTAATTAAGGTTACACAGAACAATATTATTCACCAATCATTCACGGACCTACGTCAGAAATTTCTGAAAACTCAATAATTATATACAACATAATAGCATATAATTGGTGCCATTTAGATTTATTTATCTAATTTAAAATTTAAAATCATAAACAGACATGCATAAACAAATGGATAATATCATCATCAGAAAGTGCAAATCATCAATGATAACTCACTGCCACAAAAGTGACAATGTCTACGTATAATTTACAATTTCCATTACAAAAGCAGGCACAAAAGGCTTCATTCATTGAACACAACCAAACCAGCATAAAATGTCATAAGATGCAAACTTTGAGCAAAATTCCACTGACCCACATGAAGAAATGCAAAAATTTCAAGAATTTAATACGAAAAAAACCCATAATTAGCAACATAAGTTCATGTCTTCATGATAGCTCAGTTGGGCATTTTGACAAACAGGTAGATTGCATTAAAAAAAAAACAGAAAGGAAGAGAGAGAAAGAACCTCTGGCCACCAAGTTCGTGCACCCTAATTGCTTTCACCATTGTTGGAGTTGTTGAAGGTGGTATCGAATAAGCTCTCACTTGTAATTTGGTTTTATGGGAAGAAATAGAAAAGGTAGAAAGATTATTCGGTGAAAWTACAGATTTAGAAAGGATTAAGGAGTTATCMAGARATTTATATTGATGGGTTTGTTTTTTGTGAGAATTGATGTCATGGGTGATGATGTTATATTGATGAATGTTATGATAATCGTGTTTCAGGATTAATCCTAGTCTTAGTGACTCCATCTAATCTTGGTTGTATTTCATGTAATAATGGTATTTTTGATGGACCTAATCCTATAAGGAGTCCTCGTACAAATACAACGACTCTCTATTGGTTAAAAGTTAAAATTTTACTTTCGATTTTTATCTTTTACTCCGTATGTGATTTTATTATCGGTTTTCGTTTGATTTATTTACTTTAAAAAAAAAAAAATAAATTGGACTACTAACTTATAACTATCCCTACTAATCTTTCTAGTAGATGAATTTTATGTTTATTTTATCGCAATGTAATAGGATTAGTTTCACATACGAAGTATTAAGTTTATTTCGAGTATCAACACCTTAAATTTTAAGCAAAATGGTCACTAAAATATGTAAAAATCAAACTATGAAAATCACTATATTAATAAGGGTTATGCTATATGTAGCCCTAAGGGCTACATATAAAAATCCAAAAATGGAAAAAACATCATTTATTAGGTCAATTAATCTTACAATTTTATCTTAAATTCATAACTTCTTACCATTTTAAGTAACATATTTAATTCTTATATGTAGCCCTTAGGGCTACATAATTACATATAGCTTTTCTCTATTAATAAAGCCATTATTATTATTTTTTTGGAAAAATGGTAAATTACCAACCCTCAAATCTCCCAAAAATTGATTTTACCACCTTTTTTCCTTTATTTGAAATAACGAATTAGGATCCTCTCCATTTTTTTAGAGGAAATTAAGAGTATATTTCCTTAAATCAAGGGTGGGAGATGCATCTATTATAAATATAAGAAAAATTCCAAAACCTTCCTATTTTTTCGTTTAATCCATTTCCAATCATTGATTAAGGAAACGGACTCTCCATTTCTTCTACAAAAATTGGGAGGATCCTACTTCTGAAATAACCACCTCTAAAAGTTAAAAAAAACAAATTAAAAATCACCACTTCAACAAATATTCAACTATTTTCTAATAAAAAATGGGTGGAAAATCAACTTAGGAGATTTGAGGGGTAATTATTTACAATTATCTTCCTTTTTTTAATGTAAGAGAGCCAATGGGAGAAAATTAATTCAGGGATTTCTTGAAATCGGAAAAAAACTTTAACTACTTGCCTATCTCAAGTCATTTGTTTATTAATAAAGGTTACTACAAAATGTTTGGTTTATAATTTTATTTTTTTTAATTTGTTCAACAGTCAAAAACTTTATACTCCCTCCGTAACGGAATAAAACAACATTGAATTTTCACGCATTTGGTAGATATATTAACATAGTAAACGATTTTAATCAATTAATTTTAACACAATAACTTATCATCCTATTCTCATTGTGTTAAAATTATTAGACAATTTACTCGTTTACATTGTTAAATCTTTTCTAAAATACGTAAAATTCATTTTTGTTGCTTTTATTGCGTTACGAGGGGTAAAAAAAACTGACAAAAGTATTTTTGGTTGGCGTATTGGCCCATTATTTTTCTATAATTACCAATACTTTAGGCTATTTGAACAAATAAAATATAAAAATTAAAAACCAACAATCGATGTCAAACATGCTCAGTATTATGGGTATAAAGTTATAATGAGTCACTATGATTTTGATGCACAAGAAAAACCTTAAGCCCTATCAGTCCAAAAGGGCGATAATTTTTGGATGCTGCATCAACTACATGTATCTTAATTTACTATTCTCTTTCTCTTTAATATCTCCCACCTATTTTCTACTCCTCTTATAATAACTCTAGAAACGATTAGACATTTTTTTCCTCTATTTTATGTCAAATCGTTCTAAAATTATGATACAAGGGATTACATAGTTTCATGGATACATAAGGATACATACGCAAGATTAAAACGAATATGAAAATTGATTTAAAGTTTGTTAAGTATCCATAAGTGTAGAATTCGGTATCATGTTAGCATCCGATATATACATGCTACCTATTTTCTACTTGTATTTCTGAGTTTCTCCTCATAAAGAGGATACACGTTTTGTTGTCTTCCCTTGTTTTCTACTATCAGGAGAAGACATGATAACATGTGTTGCTTATGTTAACCAGCAAATAATCACTTTCTTCAACAATTTAAAAATTTGAAAACAAAGAAATTAAAATTCAAGTCTTTGCAGTGCAATAATATCAGACAACTAGAAGCGAAAATCGCATCTTTTGGGAGAGCACAAATCAGATCTATTCTCCCTAGAAAGAAGAACAGTAGGGAAAAAAGAAAAGAAGACGGCAAAACAATAGAGAAGGAACATGAATGCTAAATATGTACAATTAATCAATCAACCTTGTAAAGTACTGATCCCCTCAAAGAAGCAAGAAAAACCCCATTACGCAGAGTTGCAGGGGAGCTCTGTCAACATATATCTCTCCAGACAGTCTCATTGGCGTCAGTGAGATGGATTGTGATGTTCAATGAGACACCGAATGACCTCAACAGCAGCAAAATCAATGGTAAGCCATCATCCAGGGGATGGGTATGAAGCATCTTCGTCGTCACTTTCCTCTGTCACCAGAAAACACAGGGAAAACAGCCAATAATTCATCAGGTAATATATTCTGCTCAATGGCAACATTCAAGCTAATGCTTGCCAAACAACCTTAATTTCCGTTCAAACATTTTATACATATGTGGAAACACAGTTATGACTTCTACACAGCATAAGGTCTACGATTCAAAACTGTGCTCCTAGATAGTCTAGGTTCTTGAGACTTCTCAAAGTACATTTCTGAGAACAAAAACAGAGTGTAATGTAGCAGATAATATTCATAATCACACAGTACAGAGTTTTCAAAATAACATTAGCAAATGATCAAGAACATTGAAGATAAGTGGGTGCACAGTATAATAACAAATGATTCTAATTTAAAGCAGCAGCCCTCATTGACCTTAATCCTAAAACAGTTGAACCTTATCGACATCAATGGTTTGAGAAACAGCGCAAGCCTAGGCTGCATAACATGAGACATCGGTGATTTCATTGTTGGGTTCTGGGGTGTCACATTGCTTAATCACACACAATTTCATTTTAAACTCACAAAGAAATGTCATCTAAAGATCTACTCAAATTCTAAAAAAAACAAAGCTAAAGTGATTTTATTTCCAGATTCAACTGGAATCATGCTGCAGATAAGTACTGACAAAGCAATTACTTAGGGCAAATTAATATAAGTACTGAGATGAATCCTGCTTATAAACATACAGCTCTAGAGTTTAGTGATACTTAGAAACAGGAACTCACCCAGCATGTCCCAGGAGCCATACGTAGGCGCCTCGAGGTTGAATTACTTTTCTTCCTGTTGAGAGTTTTAGTCTCATGATGCCAAACTGCCTGTATAAATTCTGGCCTCCTTCCCTCTGCTACTAATCAGAGGCGCATTCCTCAGAGAGACTTTGAGGACCATATGTAGAGACCGGAAAGTAAAAATAACCATCAAGCAAAGGAAATGTAGCAATATTAAATTCAGAGTAGAGTTGATCAACCATTCGATATCATTATTCTAGTAATCTACAGTTTAAATATGTAGTGACCTAGTAGCTAGTATTTTCGATTTTAAAAAGACCAGAAGAGTAGATAAAATAGAACAGAGAATCTATGCAGCACAACTACAAAAGCAGATAGATAAGCAAAGGAAATAAAAATTCAATCGCAACAAGCATGCATATAGTAGGGGGTGAGGAGGAAATCTATGTGGATGACTTCCCGGAATAATCACTTTTGGTTCATTAGCGATAGCCCGACACACCATATGGGACCAAGGCTATGATTGATTGACAAGCTATCATATATTGAAATTCTTTCAAAGTCAAGGGAAACGGTAGCCACGAACAGATTAACGAGTTCAGAGGAAAGGCAGCACAACTCAGCTACAGTAAAAGAAAATAATAAAAGTAGGCACACGAAGAATAAAAACATGTGCAGAAACAAAGTTATGGGATTCATGCCTTGTTGAGAACTGATTTCTGACCAACGCGGAGCATGAGGGCAGTAACAAACTCAAGTGTCATGTAATTTACAGTAGGAAGCCTCTTCAGCACATTCCTCATAACATTGATACTTGAACGAGCACTTCTTATCTCATCATACAGATCAAATGTGGCTACAGGCTCAGGGAGACTTGCAAGGTAGCATTTAATTAGGGTAGCAATGTCAAGTGGATTTGAATTTTCAGGTGGCAATGCATCGGGCTCTGAYATTGAAATGTCAATGTGTTAAACATAACGCCAGTACATAGTRCAGCCAAAGTAAGCAGAAAGAAGTTGAACCTTGGTTGTATAATGAAACAAGTTGTTCAATAGCCTTTTTATCTCCCTCTGCTTTGAACAAGTAAGGTGTGCTTAGCCCTGTAATGCAAGAAGAAAGAAAAACAGCCAMATTATTTAGTGCTGCTGATGCAAAGGTAGCATTACAGGAGTACAACATGAATTACCAAAATTTCCTATAAACCTGATGCTATGAGATGATCTGCACATCTGACTAAAATCTGAGGAATAGGCCTGCTTGATTCCTGCTGCTGCACAGTAATTTCTAATGCAACTCCAAACACTGGATACAAATCACACTCGTAAACATTCGGGGCAATGAAAGGTATTGTTATGGCCTTGTGATATTATTGGTGTGCAACCACAGAAGAGATTGGGGAACTAAAAAAAATATGTACAAAAGTATTCAATATAAATTCACTGTTTAATATCAGGACCAAAGTAAAGTAAAAAGATATTTCTAATATTTAAGAATTAACCAGCTAATAATAAAGGAGTGAGCCTAAGGGACTCTCATCTGATTAATTTGGCATATAATAATGAATAGATAGAGTTCTATCATATTTTAGAATTATTTTGGAGTTCATGTRATTACTTTTGCACAATTCACATTTGAAAAAGGAAATAACTGAGAGAAATATGGCAAGAGAATTTCCTTGCACAAACTTCTCTCACATAAATAAATGGGAAAAAAATTGTTATACCCTTTTGTCCTTCAAAACTTACTCCACCGCCACATTAACCAGTGAAAAAGTCATTAAGAGGCGAGCAATTGTTTAAATTACTTGACTTTGAGCAATTGTTTAAATTACTTGACTTTGATATGTGAAAAACATATCTAACTTGGCAGTAAGGATTATTGGAAGTAATGAGAGAAAAACATACCATCACTGCTTGCAACACCCTGAAACYAAGGAAAAAAGAAAGATAAGAACTTGAAACTAAAGGCCTCACTAACCATGTCTGATCAAGGTTCATGAGAATCAATAAGGATTTTATACCTTCTGCCATCGTTCAATATCTGACATAAAGGATTTACTTCTTTGTGCAGTTTTCTTTGCRACCTGAAGAAAATTGATATTAAATGGGATCATTAACCTCAGATGACCTTATTACCTTGCTCGAAAAGTTCTACTCTTCTAATTCTAATAAAGAAATGCAAAACATAATACCTCCTCGACTTTTGTCTTTCCTACAGAAACTTTGTCTTTGGTCTCCGTGTATCCTTTCCTTAGGAAAACACTTGTTGAAGCAGCAGCAGAGAGAAACCGCTCCTGCACAGCATGCTTGGTAGCTGGTTGGTGGAAAAGTGACCATTTACTCTTAACCACTGACCCAACTCGTTCAGCAACATCYGCGACATTTTCTTTTGCATCCTTGGCAAAAGACCCAGCCTGAGTCCCTGCTTCCTTAAGCTTGACCCCTAAGTTGTAAAGTCAATCACAAATACTCCAACATTAACACTTGCCACAGCTCACAGAGTCACAGTATATAAGCACTGATAATTGACATGTTATATAGAACATAATTTACCTGAAGCAGAAAAAAAGCCACTGGCCTTGTCCTGCCACTGAGGAGAAAGCATGGAGGGCATGAAATTCAATCCCAACTTACACCTACTCTTGAGTAATAGTAGCTTGTATCTGTCACAAGACAGAAATGAATAATTAACATAATGAAACAATCTCAATCATGGTCATTATTTTCAGAAAGCTATCTCAGACAACYAGATCGCTCTTCCCTGTGTTACCTGGACTCGTACACCCATGTCTGACAACTCGACTCAAAATGAAATAGTTGTAAACTAAACCCAAAATTTATCAATACAAATCTTAGTCTAATAATCCTTTCCCTTTATTGGCCGTTTATAGTTATCACTATAATGGATCTACTATTGATACGCAATCAAATACTAATTGTTGTAATTGCACTCATCCGAACTTCAGCATCAAAGCATATTACATTCACATAATCTAACCATATCTTCGAATCAATGAATTGACAGTTGACCCTCTCCAGCAATCCAATTCCTGAGAAGAGACAAATTACTAAATTGCTGGTTTCCTGAACTTAAAATTAGATAACTAGATCAAATACTTTAATCATTATATGTCCATCATTGTATCAGCTAACCACGACAGAATATATTAGCTCTTTAAAATAACCAACAAATTCAAATACTACCATTCATAACATTCGCAACCAACAGTACTAAAAAACCCATAAAAAAGTACTGAAAACTCAATTGTTGTAACCTCGTCAATGCATAAATAAATCAATAGCAACAAAAACAATGATAAAATTCAAACAAAAAATTGTAATGACAAATATTACAACCCATTAAAATCTGAAAATCACTACTAAAAATTTAATTAGTTATACAAAACCTTCATATAAGATAAAAGATTCAATCCATCAAGCATCGGGAAAATTAACATAAATCATCCATTAAACAATAATAAAACTCTGATTAAATAAAGTCATTCCACAAAAAAACAATTAAATAGAGGGAAAAATTAGAAAGAAGGAGAAATTGAATTTACCCTTGTAATCAACGAATAGTTAGCAGCTCAAACGAATCGTCACCAAACGATAGGAATATGAATAAGAAAACTAAAAAAGTAGAATTTTGAATTTTGAATTGAGAGTGGAATTAATTTGTGATATATTATGCTACTTTGATGAATGATGTGAGTGAACAAGTAAGGAAGAGTACTAGACCACCAAAAGGCAAAAGAGAATTAAAGGTGTCAAACGGGGTCGTTGCCAGAAGGATAGAGTAATTCTTGGGGATGCTTTTTGCGCCAGCTGTTCTCTCTTCGATTCTCACTGTTTTGGACAATCCTAATCCATGCTAAGGTCAGGCGTTATTAAGGTATGCCTTGCATAATTCCATCAATGCCGTGGTTGAGAGAGATGCTCGATTTATGACTAGACTGGGTTATTGGGCGGATCGAGTGGAATTTTTATGGGTAAGGAAGCGAAATAGGTCCAAAGAGAATCGTCGAATAAAGGATTGTTACTTGTTAGTAGGTCTGTAGGTGGGGGTCAAACAAATAATGGGCTAAATGGCTAATGAGTAGTATAGCTGGTCAATAAATGAAAATGGTAAACAATCAATAAAGAGAGTCATTAACTAATATATCATTATATGTCCATCAATCTGAGGAATAGGCCTGTTTGTATTCGATTGACTTTGTTGACCAGTATTGAGTAGGAGTTTGACAAGTATTGACCGAAATACATACTTCATATGAGTATGTCAATCTAGCGATGGCACATAAACGCCAAGGAGATATAGTCAAGTGATGACCAAGTGAGTATCACCCAAAAGGAGAGGCTCACTAAACATTAGGCGACTTGAACGAGAAACTTAGAGGGAAATGACGAGAAATTCAAATACAAGGAGAGCGTCAAATAACCACTGCTGGAGGATAACCGATTAACCGCCATAACTTCTTCCCCGCGATCTTCATCACTTATGGCCTATAAATAGACGAGACCGGATCAAGAAACAATAACAACAACACAATCAAACAAACATCTATTTTTCTCGCACTTTATCGCTTTCTTTAGTCGCACTTGGCTTAGTAGCAAAGTATAGTTTAGATTATCGTAGCTTAGCATAACGTAGTTTATCCTCATGGATCAATAGCTTGTTAATCTATTTCCCAATTGTGTGAATATGGAGATAATCATTCTTCATTGTAATACAGTTGTAATCTGATCGACCTTATCGTTACTGTCTAATGGAAGGTTTTTATTTCTCATCAATCTTGTTTATATCCTAAGCTTCAATATCATTCCACATTTGGTTTAATTTCCTACGTTTCATACATTCTTTTCTTTGTTTACGACCTTACGAGCCATTTTTACGTTATCGAGGTTATCTATATAATCAGTAACCAGCAAGACAACCCCCTAACGAACCAAAAACAATATTTAACGTCTGACTTGTTGGTAAAGTGCAAAATCACATCAATAGGCCCGAACCTAGATGTTAGATGAAGGTAAAAGTAAGCTCTCATCCATTTACAGTCCCTTTGAACTACCTCATGATCAAAAGTGTCACCTTAACGCAAAAGGCTACAAAAACATCGTTTGTAGGTCGAGGTTGACAATGCTTGACAAATACGCTAAAGGTAGCTTTAAGAGAGGAATTCCTTCAATTCACAATGTTTTGTCCTGTAATGAGAAACGATTTCATGAAATTCTAAATGGTAAACATACTGAAGACATCCGGGACTTGGGTAGCAAAGAGATCCATGAGCTTCTAAAGGATTTACACATTATTTCCAAGTTCTCACATGGAGATGTAATATCTTTTAATTTTCTCATTAAAATATGATAAAAAAAAGGAAAAAACTATTTACTCCATACATATATTTCAAAATTATCTCACTGATCACATGCATATAAGACTACTTTTAAAATAACAAGACTCGATTTACCTTTACACTTTACCGAGTAAGGAATACCCATATATAATGACGATGAGAGATTATTTAAGGCTCACATTTTTTATAGGGAATTTATAAAAGAGAAATTCTCTTTGGTATATACTTGTATTTTTTTCATAATCACAGTAGTATACCAAAGTATTTAAAATTCTTAGTGATATAAATTATACTTCGTAAAAAAATGTGTTTCTTCTATATCTTCCCAAACATACTCCGTAACATATTCAACAATACCATTAGTTGTCGTAATCAAGATATATCTAAATGCAAATTAAGGTACAATTATTTTTTTTCCTTTCAAATTTGACCTTAATTTTTATTTTTTATACTGGTTAAGCTAAAAGCATTACATTTTTGACAATATTTTTTATTAGGATTTTTCCCCATATACCTTTGAGTTTTAGCCTAATAACTCATATACCCCTCGCGTTAGACAAAATAGTTCAAATACCCTTACTGTAACGGAAAAACTAACACCGCTAGTCTTTTTCCTCATTTAACCTATAATTCTACCTAATTAACTCATAATCTCATCTCTTTCCTTCATTCTTCTACCTTCATCCTTATTTCCCCTCGTTCTTCCTACCTCCATTACCACCACCACACACTCCAACACAAAGCACCTTGCAACTACCACACCCACGAGCATATTACCTCACAACCACCACATTACCACAAATCCACACACACTTCCCAAATCAAAAGCCCCAAATCGATACCCTAAATTAAAATCCCAAAAATATCGAATTTTCTAATGCCATTCATACATCATTAAAAACCTCAATTTATACATCTAAATATATTTCATTTATCCATTCATACATACTTTAAAAGAAGAAAGGGGGATTAACCAAATCTTACAAATCATATTTTGCTTGGGTTTGAAAAATTCAAGAATTCGTGAGATTTACACGTTCAATTTTGTCTACCTCATATGAAGTTGACAAGTTGTGGAAATTAAAAAGTGAATAATGTCTTGGGATGAATTTGAGTGG
This sequence comes from Bassia scoparia, assembly GCA_008642245.1. Lineage (NCBI taxonomy): Eukaryota > Viridiplantae > Streptophyta > Magnoliopsida > Caryophyllales > Amaranthaceae > Bassia > Bassia scoparia. The sequence goes on from SNQN01000536.1 coordinate 73,718, forward strand.
AGATTTGAGAAGAATAAAATTTGTGAGAGATTTGAGTGTTTGTGATTTGTGAGTGAGTTTGAGTGGGATTGAGTGACAGAGAAAGGAAACGAAAAAAGAAGGAAGAGAAAATAAAGTGAATTGTGAAAAAAATGAAAATTGCTGGGTAACAATTTTTGCCGAAGTTAAAACTAGGTATGGTTCGCAAAGAAATAATAAAAAGTGAGTGTCGTTTTTTTTTAAAAAAAAAGGGTATTTGTTCTAAACAAAGAAAAAGGGTAATTGTTGGCAATTTTGCTTATATTTTAGATTATTACCATAATACGAATCACTTTCTTAGTTCTAGCTAAGGATTGAGTTTTGAGGTTGGGGACGTTTCATGTACAACAAAGTATTCCGGTGATCTTAGAAAGGAATAAAAAACAAATCAATGAGTGTGAATTAGTTAGCGGCTTATGGTGATTTCTTTGACTTGTAAGCTCTTAGTTTTTTGTTTGTTTGGTCATTTATTGCTTGGTGTACATCTATACATTTGGTAATGTGAAATTATTTAATCAAAAAAAATGCAAGAACTTGCAAGTTGCAACGAAACAAGTAAGATGTCTAGACATCATGTAACACGACACTAGTGATGACAATGGACCAGATTGGCAGAATCCTCTAGGGATTCAAACACGAGATCCGTTTTTAGGGTAGGACGGATCCAACAGGTCCTAATTTTTAGGATCCAGATCCAGATCAGTGTGGATCATACGGATCCGGGTACTAAATGAATCATTTCTTAATTTTTTTTTATTTCAAATAAAAACAACAAATATTAACATAAAATTTGATTAAAAAAAGCCTAGAACATATATATTCCTTACTTCTCCTATTATTCGTGAGTTTACAAGCAATCATTATATGATTAAAGATTTAAGTCATTTAACGTACGAGAAAACAAAGTTTCAAAGACAAACAATTTGATTTGGAGAATAATTAGTTTGGGTCAAACTATCAAATAATGGATTAGTAATTCTTCAGTAGTATTACTAATTATTCAACATATTTTATATTTTTTTTAAAAATGGATAAATGGATGGGACTAGGGTCTTAGAGGAGACCTGATGTACGATCCGTTTTTAAAAGTAAGATCCAGATATCCTACCCGCGATCCATCAGAGTTCTAAATTTAGGATCCAAATCCGTAAAAAATGGATTTGAATCCTCGATCCGGTAGAGTCCTTTACCCACTGCCATCTCTATACACGACATCTCTAGCCCCTTAAATCTAAATAGAGGACTCTTAGAGCACTTTGGGGTGTTACAAATCTGTTTAAACTCTTACCAAAGAATTAGTCCTAAKATCCATGAATTAAAATTTAGGATGAGAACAAAAAACAAAATAACCTCAAGTCCCACAAACAAGGAATTAAATAAGAAACCCCGATTAGTGGATTATACATCAGGGTGCATGGTGCACATCATACACATTATAAAATTATACTTTTGATACAATGAATATTACAAAATTTGTTCATCTACATTATTCAATTAWTTTTATTTCATTAGTATTCTTCTAATGTACTATGAGAATCATACACCCTAAATTCTATCAAGGGGGAAATTATTAAGACTCAAAAGGTGAAATTATTTTTTTGACACGTACAACTGTACAAGTAATAAAAAATAAAACGTTTTTGACAATAGGTCTACTATGGTCCCAGGCTCTCAGGACGTACCGAATACCTCATTATGGTCTCGGATAAATGTTCATGTCCAAAAATATAAATGTTCATTTACAGATATGAACATTTGTATTGAAAATGAACATTTACATTCGGAGATGAACATTTGGATATTGACATTTGCTTTTGGAGATGAACATTTGTATTATTGGACATGAACATTTGTCCGGGACCATAATGAGGAATATGGTCCCGAAACCATATACAGTAGAATTTGCGCCTTTTTGACATCTGTTGTGACTATACTTGACAAATCGGTCGGTAAATGTCAACTTTCGATCATTTCCAAGTCGGTCATTTTTCGGTAACGGGCCGAATTTCTTTGTTCAAGACCCAATGTTTTTAATTCGATAACAGATCGGTCGGTTGCTTAAGTTTTTTTAAACGCACTTTTTTCTTCCGATGTTTTATATTTATCTTGAATCTAATACGTCGTAAATATTATAATTTGCATTTGCATGAGATCAATTTTTTTGCATAATACAACACATGACCCAATTGGTTCTTTATAATAAAATTGTAATTTTACATTAATTCGCAAACGGGTCGGATTTGACCCAACCTATTTATAAAACGAATTTGCGAGTTCGATAAAAAATGATTCCGATTTATATTTCGTTGTTCATAACCCAACTTTTTCGGGTCGATTCCCAAGTCGAAATTGAGTCGGGATTTTTCCCAGCTATAGTTGTGACTTGTGAGTCTTGTGACACATTTAAGTCGACTTGGTCCCCAATTAAATTATGGCACCGCGTTTTAATAAACAAAAATGTAACGTTACACTTGTGTTTTACTCCGTGCTTCTTAGAGCATCTCCAATGGTGTTTTTTAAGGGCATGCTTGCAAAATTATATAATTATCAAGCTGTAACTTAACCGTTGTGGAAGAAATTGAGTAGTATGCTTGCAATCAGACCCTGCTCAAACAAGCACGGCTACTTGAAAATTTTTCTTCTATAAAACATTTTTTAAATTATAAATTTAATAAAAATAATAATAAGTAGAGTCCTTCAAGGTACAAAGTTGTGTAGTTTATTGTTTTTTTTTTTTTTGAGACGGGAAAAAAAAAAAACAATAAGCTACACAACTTTGTAGCTTGAAGGACTCTACTTATTGTTGGTAGAGATTGTAAAAAAAAAAAAACAATAAGCTACACAACTTTGTAGTTTGAAGGACTCTACTTGTGTAGCTTATTGTTGGTAGAGATTGTAACTTAGGGTCTTTGTAGCTCAAAAAATTATGAAATAAAATAAGCTACAATGTCCTTAACCGCCTTTATCTTCAACAACGGACCATAAATTAAAATTCTCTCTCAAATCTCAATGCCTCCGTTATGTCAATGACTGTCTGTTGCAGCCAATTTGGCGGTAAATCGTTTCTCAACCCGCCATTCACTTCGTTTTTCAATCAAATTTGTGCAATTWTCCTCTTTTTAATCGAATTTTCCCCTATTTTTGCAATCGAAGTACCTTTGTTTCATATTTTCTACTGCTTACTTTACAATTTCGGTTAGGGTTTTCGAAATCTATTTTGATTTTGTTTAATTGAAGCCGTTTTGAGTTCGTTTGATGCTGAAATTCCGAAATTTTGTTATTCGTGATTAGGGTTTTACTATATTTCGATTTGTTATGTGCAGGTGTGAAGATGTAGAAGGAATCGGTGGTGCCTCGCATTGCCGTGTCGTGTTTTTGCCATGYCTTTCAACTTTCAAGGTATAGATTTATGTTAATTTGCATCGTCTTTARATTAATTTCTGTATGATACATCTGCTTATACATCTTGGATCATAATCAAGAAGGTTGGGACTTGGGACTGGTTTTTATGTGTTCCAATTAGGAACTTTAAGTGACTGCTAGCATGCTAGCTATCTTTTTATTGCAATTTCACAATGAAATAAGCATATAATAAAAATATTGGAAACTCTCTCACTTCATGATTTTTCCTACTGTTAACTGCTATTTTGATATGCAACATTCTCCAACTATGCAATTTTATGTGATCGGTATTTGTTTTAAAATTCTCCAAGTTTCTTTTGCTGGTATATTCGTACAAGGTGGAGGACTGTTGGATGATATGTAGATTTGATTAATTAAAGTACACTAAAATTTACATAATGATGCTGTTGTGGTTGATTTGGACAAAGCTACCTACATTAATTTACGAGTTTACATGATGCTTTTGTTGTGTTCATTATTGATTTTGAGAGATTCTTGTGGCTATTCAATCAACTTTTGGCTAGCGTTTATTTACATGATGGTGTCATGTTGATTGATAGTGAATATATAAGTGATTTTGTTTGTGTACGATGATTTTTTATAAAACATCATGATATTTTCTTATTATAATTGGCCCTTTTGCGGGGTAAATGCGAAAAACAAGTGATTTATCAATTTTACCTTCCTTTTTTTCCAAGTGGCTATTCAATCAACTTTTGCCATTTAGTCTTTTTACTATGATGGGCCATGTTGATAATAGTCAATATATATATTCTTTGGTACGATGATTTCGATTATTAGTTGATGATATTTTCTCTTAGAAAAATTGGTCCCTGGAAAATAAATAAGAAAAGCAAGACCATATACGTAGTATAAATTTACTTCCCTTTTCAGTAGGGCTATTTAATCGGCTAGCGTTAATTACAAGATGGGGCCATGTTGTTTGATGGTCAATATATTATAATTTTTTTTTGTTACGATAATTTTTTATATAAGATGATATTTATTAGCATAATTGGCCTTGAAGATTGAAGAAGAAAAGCAAGCCACAGATAAATACTTTACTTTTTTAGTGGCTAACAATCACTTTTGGCTAGCGTTATTTACATGATGGTGCCATGTTAATTGATATCAATTTTAAGTAATTATTTTGGTACGAATTTTTCTTTATAAGATGATGAAATTTTCTAAGCATAATATATAGGCTCGAACAAACTAGAAAAAGTGCGATATATATTTTTACCTTCCTTTTTTTCCAAGTGACTATTCAATCAACTTTTGGCTAGCGTTTATTTACATGTAGTTGTCTTGTTGATATGGTCATATTAAGTTGATGTTGTTTGTGTACGATGATTTTTATATAAACATCATGATATTTTTCTTATCATAATTGGCCCTTTTGCGGGTAGAAAAAGCATCGATTTATCAATTTTTACCTTCCTTTTTTCCAAGTCTATTCAATCAATCTTGCCTAGCGTTATTTACATGATGATGCCATGTTGATTGTAGTCATTTTCTTGTGTACGATGATTCGTAATATAAGTGTTATTTTTCTTAGAAAAATTGGTTCCCTCGAGGAATAAATAAGAAAGCAAGCGATATATAAATTTATTTTCCCTTTACCCAAGTGACTATTCAATCAACTTTTTTAGTGTTATTACATGGTGATGTGCATGTGATGGATGGTCAATACTATGATTTGTTTTGTGTAATGATTTTTTTTATGAAACATCATTATATTTTTCTTATCATAATTGACCATTATCGGGGTAATAGAGAAACTATATAAACTTTACCTTCTTTTTTTCAAGTGGCTATTCATCAACTTTTGGCTGTTGTATTACATGATGGTTCCATGTTGATTGATGGCAATATATAATTTCTTTGTGTACGACTGATTCTGTATAGATGATGATATTTTTCAAAAAAAATTGGTCCCTTGGGGTAATAAATAAGAAAAACAAGCGATATATAAATTTTACCTTCACTTTTTCCTAGTGGCTATTCAGTCAACTTTTGGCTAGCGTTTATTTACATGATGGCGTCATGTTGATTGATGGTCAATATATTAGTATTTTTTTTTATTTACGATGATTTCTTATATAAGATGATGATATTTTTCTTAGCAAAATTAATTCGTTTGAGAAATAGATAAGAAAAGCAAGCAACATATAAATTTTACRTTCCCTTTTTCGTACTGGCTATTCAATCAACTTTTGGCGAACGTTTATTTACATGATGACGCCATYTTGTTTGATGGTCAATATATTAGTAYTAATTTTTTTGTTTACGATGATTTCTTATATAAGATGATGATATTTTTCTTAGCATAATTGGCCCTTTCAAGAATAAAGAAGAAAAGCAAGCGATGTATAATTTTACCCTTTTTGTTTTTTTTAAGTGGGTAATCAATCAACTTTTGGCRKGCATTTATTTACGTGATGGTGCCATGTTGATTGAAGGTTAATTTTTTAATAATTCTTTTTGGTACAATGATTTCTTATATAAGWTGATGATATTTTTCTAACCATAATATTTTGGCCCTTTTGAGGAACAAACTAGAAAAGCGAGCGATATATAATTTTACCTTCCTTTTACCCAAGTGACTATTCAATCAACTTTTGGCTAGCGTTTATTTACATGATGGTGTCATGTTGATTGATGGTCAATACATTAGTGATTTTGTTTGTGTACGATGATTTTTTATAAAACATCATGATATTTTTCTTATCATAATTGGCCCTTTTGCGGGGTAAATAAGAAAAGCAAGCTATTTATAAATTTTACCTTCCTTTTTTTACAAGTGGCTATTCAATCAACTTTTGGCTTTCGTTTATTTACATGATGGTTCCATGTTGATTGATGGGCAATATATAATTTTCTTTGTGTACGATGATTTCYTATAGTTGATGATATTTTTCTTAGAAAAATTGGTTCCTTGGGGTAATAAATAAGAAAAACAAGCAATATATAAATTTTACCTTCCCTTTTTCCTAGTGGCTATTCAGTCAACTTTTGACTAGCGTTTATTTAGATGATGGCGTCATGTTGATTGATGGTCAATATAGTAGTAATTTTTTTATTTACGATGATTTCTTATAAAAGATGATGATATTTTTTAAGCATAATTTTCCTATTGAAAAATAAAGAAAAAAACAAGCGATATATAAGTTTTATTTGTTTATGGTTCGCAATATTTTTTGCAATATTGTTTGGTTACAATGATTTCTTCGCAATATTTTTGGTTACAATGATTTCTTATATAAGATCATGATATTTTTCTTAGCATAATTGACCCTTTTGAAAAATAAATAAGAAAAGTAAGCGATTTATAAATTTTACCTTCCTTATTTTCCAAGTGGCTATTTAATCAACTTTTGGCTAGCGTTTATTGACATGATGGTGTCATGTTGGTTGATGGTCAATATATAGTTTTCTTTGTGTACGATGATTTGATATATAAGATGATATTTTTCTTAGAAAAATTGGTCCCTTGTGGAATAAATAAGAAAAATTCATTTATAAAGAGATCGCGATACAAACAAATTACATATATTCAGCTCAATCAACATGGCGCCATCAGTAAATAAACGTTAGCCAAAAGTTAATTGAATAGCCACTGGGAAAAAGAAAGGTAAAGTTTATATCACTTGCTTTTTTATTTATTACTCAAGGGACCATTTATTCTTAAGAAAAATATCACCACCTTATATACGAAATCATCGTCCACAAGGAAAATTGTATATTGATATCAATCAACATGGCACCTCATGTGAATAAACGCTAGCAAAAGTGATTGAATGCCACTTGGAAAAAAGAAAAGTAAAAATTTAAATATCGCTTGCTTTTTCTTCTTATCTTCAATGGCCAATTATCTAAGAAAAAATATCATCATCTTATAGAAAAAATTGACCATCAATCAACATGGCGCATCAGTAATAAACGCTAGCCAAAAGTTCACTGAATAGCCCTATGAAAAGGAAGCTAAAATTTAGATCACTTGCTTTTCTTATTTATTCCTAGGACCAATTTTTTCTAGAACATACCATCATCTTATATAACGAATCATGCTCACAAACAAAATTATATATTGACCATCATACACATAGCACCATCATGTAATTAAAGCTAGCCAAAGTTGTGTGAGTAGCCACTAGGAAAAAAAAGAGTAAAATTTATAAATCGCTTCAAAAAGGCCAATTATGATAAGATAAACTCATGATCTTTTACAACAAGAACAAAAACAGTCCAATGACCATACCAACATGACACCATCATATAATAAACGTTAGCCACAGTTAATTGAATAGAAACTTGGAAAAAAAAAGAAGGCAAAATTATATATCGCTCGCTTTCTGTTTGTTTCCTCAAAATGCCCAATTATGTTAGAAAACTATCACTATATATCAGAAATCATTGTACGCTAAAAAAATACTAATAACTTGGTACCATCATGAAATTAAATGCTAGCCAAAGTTGATTGAATGCACACTTGCAAAAAAGAAAGTAAATTAATATTAAGCTTGTTCTCTTCTTTTCTTACACGGGCCATGTAATGCTAAGAAATTATCACCACCTTATAAAAAATCATCGTATACAAACCAATTACTAATAATTGACCATCAATCAACATGGCGTTCATTGAAATAACGTTAGCCAAAAGTTGAAAATTAAGGAAAAAAAAGAACGTAAATTTATATATCAGTTTATTTTCTTTTATTCCACAAAGGACCGACTATGCTAAGAAAATATCTCTTTACACCAAATCATCGTACACAAGAAATTGTCATATTGACCATCAATCGACATGGCACTTCATGAAAAAACGCTAGCCAAAAGTTGATTGAATAGCCACTTGAAAAAAAAGGTAGGTAAAATTTATAAATGTATTGCCTTTTATTTATTCTCAAAAGGGCAATTTTCTAAGAAAATACCATGATCTTATATAAGAAATCTTTGCCCAAAAGTAATTACTAATAATGACCATCAATCATCATGACACCATCATGTAAATAAACGCTAGACAAGTTGATTGAATAGCCACTAAGAAAAAGGAAGGTAAAATATATCCCTTGTTAA